>BLBF01000116.1:226945-284057 GCA_015471245.1 Laticauda colubrina
CGCCTAAATTCTCAGATTCAGAATTCTTTGGTTGCTACCACTTCACTTTCAGTAAAAGATATCTTTTCTCTAAACTAAAGAGTCTAAGTATTTCTTTCCTGGATTTTGAATGGAGCTCCGCCTGACAGATCCTTACAGTAGAAAAACAACATTATGAGATCCCTTGGGACTTCCTGATTCAACTCTCTTGGGGAGGGAGCAATTCAAGGGAATCTCTTCTTCTTTAATAATAAAGTTATGTGGAAGAGGCGAGGACAGCTTGGGTGGTGGTAGAGATGAATAGGCCCATGAATCTGAGGAAAGAAAGAGAAGTCATTGAGTCCTTCCTTGTGATCTTCTTCTGGAACCAAATCTCTTCACCAGAAAATCCACCCAATTCCCAGAATGGCTCCCATCCATAATCTGCTCTAAGAATCTTTCATCTGCTCTGAGGATCCATTGCTTCCTCTTACAGGGACAGAAATTGGAAACAAAGGGACCAACACTGCAAGTGAAAGATTGTCCTACCCTTGATACCATAGCTTGGATGAAGGTGCATCCAAGATTTCAACCCTCCCTCGTCTTTTAGGACCATCTTCCTTTCTTCTCTCCTTGCTTCATAGACCCTTCACCATTTTCCATTGGGAGAAGAAAAAGTTTTTAGAAGGGTCCATCCTAGACTCACCAGGGACATGAACAGAAGAATTTTCAGGATTATCTGGTAAAAACAGCTATTAATTCTTCAATTTGACAAAATGGGAGAAAAGGTTTATCAAACCAAAGATAGAATAGAATAGAATAGATTACTTCATTGGTCAAGTGTGATTGGACACATAAGGAATTTGTCTTGATGTAAATTCAGTATACATAAAGAAAAGATATATTGGTTAAGAATCAAGAATCATAATGTACAACACTTAATGACAGTCATAGGATACAATCAACAATCAAATCATACTAGAAAACAGTCAATATAAATCGTAAGGATACAAGCGACAAAGTTACAGTCCTACAATCACAAGTGGGAGGGGATGGGTGATAAGGAGTGATGAGAAGATTAATAGTAATAATAGTGCAGACTTTGTAAATAGTTGAACAGTGTTGAGAGAATTATTTGTTTAGCAGAGTGATGGCTTTCGGGAAAAAACTGTTCTTGTATCTAGTTGTTCTGATGAGCAGTGCTCTATAGCATCGTTTGAGGGTAGGAGTTGAAACAGTTTATGTCCAGGATATGAGGGGTCTGTAAATATTTTAACAGCCCTCTTTTTGACTCATGCAGTGTACAGGTCCTCGATTGAAGGCAGCTGGATAGTAATTGTTTTTTCTGCAGTCCTAATTATCCTTTAATTATCCTAATTATCCAATTACTGTTGTATCATCTGAAAACTTCAGTATTTTAACAGATGGATCATTTGAGATGCAGTCATTAGTATATAGGGAGAAGAGAAGTGGAGATAGCACACAACCTTGGGGACCCCTGTGCTGACTGTACAGGTATTGGATGTGATTCTGCCAAGCTTCACCTGCTGCTTCCTGTCTGTTAAGAAGCTTATGATCCATATGGACTTACAAGTGAGTTACAAGTGACTTACAAGTGACTTCAAGTACTGCTACTTGGTTTAATTTACTTAGAAGAGTGTCTGGAATGATGGTATTGAATGCTGAACTGAAGTCTACAAAAAGAACCCTTGCATAGGTATTTGGAGATTCAAGGTGTTGTAGGATGTAATGCAGAGCCATGTTAGCAGCAGCATCTGTCAATCTATTTGCTCGATATGCAAACTGCATGGGATTTAACAGCAGATCCATGATGGTTTTCAGGTGGGAGAGCACAAGCCTTTCAAATATTTTCATAACTACAGATGTTAGAGCAACTGGTCTGTAGTCATTCAGTTCCTTGATGGAGGGCTTCTTTGGCACTGGGATGATGGAAGAACATTTGAAGCAGGAAGGAACATTGCACATCTCTAGTGATCTACTGAAGTTTCGGGTGAAGATGTGGGCCAATTGGTCAGCACAGACTTTTAAGCAAGAAAGAGTTATCTTGTCTGGCCCTGGTGCTTTTCCTGGCTTCTGTCGGTGTAATAGATCTTGCACTTCTTTTTCTGTGATCACCAGAGGTTGTGAGCCCAATGGATTGGGGCCAGTTGTAGGAGGCTTGGCTGTTGTTGGTGTGCTTGGGATGTGGGTTGTGGAGATTGGTAGCTGCAGTTTCTTTTCAAACCTGCAGTAAAATACATTCAGGTCAGCTGCTAGTTGTTGATTTCCTTCTGCCTGGGAAGGAGGTTTGCTGAAACCAGTGATGTTTTTAAGAGTTTTTCATATGTTTGCTTGTTCATTTGTTGAGAACCAATGTTGTTGAGCTTCTTTTTGCTGCTCTAAGCTCTCTTGTTAATATGTTTCTGGCTTGGTTGTATAGCATTCTGTCACCTTTTCTGTTGGCTTCCTTTTTGGAATGATGTAGCTGCTTAAGTTTAGCTGTGAACCAAGGTTTATTTTTACTGTATATATTTTCAGGTTCCTTGTTGGTACGCATAAGTCTTCGCAGAAGCTAACATGTTAGAGATGTTACAGTATCTGTGAGCTCATCTAGGTATGCAGAGGCATCTTCAAAAACATTCCATTCAGTGCAATCAAGGCAGGCCTGGAGTTTCAGCTTTGTCTCATCCGACCAAGTCTTCACTGATTTAATTGTTGGTTTAATGTCTTTAAATGTCTTTTTCTGTAGGCAGGTACAAGGTGAATCATGCAGTGGTCAGAGTGTCCCACAGCTGCTCATGGTAAAGACCTATAAGCATCTTTTACTGTTGTGTAGCAATGGTCTAAAGTATTTTTGTCTCTGATGGGTCAATTTACATGCTGGAAATATTTTGGGAGTTCTTTCCTTAAATTTGTTTGATTGAAATCTCCTAAAATGATGGGAAGGGAATTTGGGTGTTTGGCTTCAGCTTCCATAATTTGATCAGCAAGAGTTTGTAATGCCTTGTTTACACAGGCTTGTGCAGGAACATAGTCAGCTATTAAGAGAAATGAGGAGAACTCACATAGGGAGTAAAATGGCTTGCAGTTTATGTATAAAGACTCTAAGTTTTCATCACAAAACTTATATATTATAATTATAATAATAGTAATACTTTATTTGCAGTTACAGACCAAAACACAAGTATAACAAAAGAAGAACATGGGAAAATTAGTCATGAGCAATTGGTCACCAAAAACTTGACTAAGAGGAATTACAGTGTTCTCCTCTGATGGTTATAGCTCTTAAAAAAATTTGGAAACCTGAGAAGTGATGCATGAGGAACCACCCCCTAGACATTATAAGAACAAATTACTAACATTGGGTCTAGAAGGGTCTGTTTCAAGGAGAGACAGTAACTTAGATCTGCCTGAGTTATACATAGGGCAATATAAAAGGACATGCTGCACAGTTTCAACCTCAGCTCTGTCACAGGGGCATAGCTGCTCGTTAATCGGGAGCCTCTTAAATTTCCCATCCAGTAGTGCTGAGGGCAAGACATTAAAGTGAGCTAGGGAGAAAGCTCTTCTATACTTGGGAATGGTTAGAGTGTAAAAATAGGAAGCCATCCTCAGTCCATAATTATTAAATTGGCTGAAGATCAGAGGGGAGCAACTTCTGTTCGCTCTGGCTGGTAGATATTGAAAGTTAATGTTCCCAAGCCATTGGAGTACCCTAAATTGGGCGTCCTTAAGGCATAATCTCCCAGGGCATCCCCTGTAAAACCTAGCAGGTGTAATTGCTTCAGTAGCTCCCTCTCCCAATGAGAAATATGAGAGTCAGCCAATGCCAAGGAGAGGTAGCTACCAGGAACTGCCGGAAAGAGCACCTGAAACCACCATTTCAAGGTGTTAATCCATACCATACATGCAACTGATCAAGTGCCCAGTTCCAGGTACATCAGAGCAAAACTAACACAAGGAGAAAGACCCAGAAGTTTTCTAAGAAAGCCTGGGTTCTTTTGATACAATCCTTCAAGCCCTATATCCATATGGAAATTCCATAAAGAGTTTGAGCCAAAGTTTAGGCTTTGCAAATACACAGAGCAGAAGGAATAAACCGGCCTCCCTGGGTATAAAAAAATCTTATAATCTGCTGGTGACTACATGAGGCCGAATTCAGCACCATGGTTCAATGTCTAGTCCAAGCACCGGTGTTCTGAAATTGAATAACTAAAGGCCCTGTCACACTACCCAACGGATACAAAACGTTTGTAAAAAGGACATAGCGGACGAGAAAAATGTTCCATCTGTTGTTATCTGCTCTCAAAAGGGGCAAAAATTTGCATAAACAGAGTGGATAACACAGAAAGGAACGAATGGGGGGAGGACGCAGAGCGGATGGAAAGCAGATGGGGAACGGAAGCCTAGAGGATGGGAGTGGATGGCACATCCGCTAGGCTTCCGGGGGACCTCAGCAAAGTGGACACGGAACAGATACAGCGGATGCAGAGCGGATGCAGAGCGGAAGCCTAGCGGATGCCTAGCAGAAGCCTAGTGTTCACTGCGCATGCGGGGGGGATGCATTGCGTCAGCCCCGTGAATATAAAGGGAAGCAGCTCCCAAGCAGGTCACCATTCAGAGGAAAGACCTGCATCCAGACACATCGAGTGCCTTGCCAGCCTGCCCTGCCTGCATGCCTTGCTGCCAGCCTTCCTGCCTGCCATCCTGCCAGCCTCCCTGCCAGCCTTGCTGTCTGCCAGCCTTGGTGCCTGCCTGCCTGCCAGCCTTGGTGCCTGCCTGCCTGCCAGCCTTCCTGCAAGCCAGCCTTGGTGCCTGCCTGCCAGCCTCCCTGCCAGCCAGCAACCCCACAACCATGGGGAAGAAGAGAAAGCCTCAGCCATCTGCTGCCAGCCCTGGCAAGAGGGATAGGGCCACCCTCCCACCTCCTGGCCCTCACTCTGGTTCTGCTGGGGCTTCTGCAGCAAGGGCTTGCTCTTCTGCGGCTGGGGCTTCTGCTGCTTCTGCTTCTGGAGGAGCTGATGATGCTGCTTATGGCGGTGGTGCTTCTGCTCATGCTTACTCTGCTGAGGCTGCTTCTGGTGGTGGTGCTTCTGCTGATGCTGCTTCTGGAGGAGCTGATGATGCTTCTTATGGTGGTGGTGCTTCTGCTCGTGCTTACTCTGTTGATGCTGCTTATGGTGGTGGTGCTTCTGCTCGTGCTTACTCTGCTGAAGCTGCTCCTCGTGCTCCTGGTCTTGCTCGTGCTCCTGGTCTTGCTCGTCCTGCTGGTCCTGCTCGTGCTCCTGGTCTTGCTCGTCCTGCTGGTCCTGCTCGTGCTCCTGGTGCTGCTGGCGCTGCTGGCGCTGCTGGTGCTGCTGGTGCTGCTGGTGCTGCTGGCGCTGCTGGTGCTTACTCTGCTGCTGCTGATCCTGGTCCTGCTGGTACTGCTGCTGCTTCTGATCCTGCTGCTGCTGCTGCTGCTGGTGATGTGGAGGAGCAGCCCCTACTACCTGGAAGCCCCTATGATGAGGGCCCATGCGGTCCTGCCAAAGGGAGGAAGAGGCATATGCGGGAACGGGAGAGGAGGCAATACTCCATTGAGGAGGAACACGAGGATGAGGTGCTGGAGTGGCTGAGAGAGAATGACTATCTATGGTGGAAGGGACACAGGCTCAACAGGGACACCAAAAAGAAGCAGACTGCTTGGAGAGAGAAGGCGGAGAGCCTGGGCTACACATCGGAGGTGCTCCTCGGCTGGTGGAAAATATGCACACCTGGTACGGGAAGCTGCACCTCAAGAAATCTGGCCAGGCCACGGTCAAGCTGACAGACAGAGAAACCTACGTCATGGCCAGGTGCAGCTTCCTGGAGGGTGAGATCCACCACCCAAGAGCAGCAGCCCCTCTCACAACCCTCTCTCTCCGGCAGCCTGCTGAGAGCCAGTCCTCTTCTGGCCGAGAGTCAGCTCCTGTCTCCAGGCAGGTTTCTGTGGAGTGTGCCATGGCGGAGAACCCACGGACAGCTGTTTTAACCGTGATGGAGCACACGGAGGACCCCCTGATGCAGTGGGAGAAAGGAGATGGCACTTCCACCACAGCCCTACCCGCATCCATCCCCAGCTCCACCTCCACAGAAAGACAGAGAGCCAGACAGGAGGGGCAGAGCCACACTGTCTTGCTGGAGATCAGGGACACCATCCGGAGTAGCATAGATCTCCTCTCTCAGCTGGTCCACACCGACTCCTCATCCCCCAACCGCAAGCCCTTCCTCACCTATGTCAACCAGACCCTCACAGACATGGGGGAACCCCAGTACCAGGTGGTGAAGGACCGGATCACCGAGCTGCTTCACAACTCTCCAGATCCAGAGAAACCTGCTCCTACCCAGTCCAGGTCTGCTCCTCCACCCCAGGTGATGTCCCTCCCATTCCAAGGTTTTCCACAGGCCCTCACCTACCAGGGCTACGGCTACCAGGAGGTCCAGCAGCACAGGCAGCAGCCCTTCCCAGTCCAGGCACAGGCTCATCAGATGCCACCGTTGCCACCGGTTACACTGATGCCACCGATGCCACCCACGACACTGATGCCACCCACGCCACCGATGCCACCCATGCCACTGATGCCACCCATGCCACTGATGCCACCAATGACACCGATGCCACCAATGACACCGATGCCACCCACGCCAGTCCTCACCCAGCTGCAGACCAGACAGCCTAACTACACTGCTCCTTCCTCCATTCCACAGCCAAGCCCGGCCCCAATACATCTGTCCTCGGTACTGGGGCTGACACCCCATGGCATAGAGGAAAGGGCTTTCAACATCACGGGGCTGAGCCAGCTGTCCGAGAGCTTCCTCAACACACCGTCACCTGTTGTCCTCTCGGGGCCAGGCACCCCAATGACGCCACAGACCAGCACTCCAGCACCAGCCACCCCCACAGCACCTGGACCCTTCACCCCTGAGACTGGGCACACCTCCAAGTGACCGATAAGAGTGCCAGAGACTGGGTGGCTACCTGTAGACTTTATTTGGACACTTGACTTGGGTCATTTTTCTTTTACAGCTTGTTATTAATAAAGTTTATCTTTGCTTCACACACTTGCTTCATTTATTTTTTTCAATAAAGTCTTGGTGGAAACTTTTAGAAATGGTTTAAGCCTTTGCATGCTTGTAGGATGGGTTAAGATAGCTGTGGGATGGGCAGGGATACCTTTGGGATGGGTTAAGATAGTTGTGGGATGGGTTAAGATAGCTGTGGGATAGATAAACCTCCAGTGCAAGCATGGTGGGACTGTATGGTCCACCCTCCCAGGTGCCACACCTATGGCCCTTCATTATCAATAACAATGTAAGCATTGATCCACACATGTCAACATAAACACAACTCTTTATTAAATGCCCTATTCATTGTAGGCCCACCCAACATACATGGTCCAATCTCATCAGTGTGATGAGACAGGCTGAAGGAAGCATCCATTAATCATCTACCATCCTGTCTTGCCACTCCACTGCTCCAGCTGGGGAGTTGCACCATTGTCTCAGGAGGTTGCGCTGCTTCTTTGTTTCATTTGAGGCTCTGTTGGGGCCTTGCACATCCTCAGTGTCGATCAGGTTTCGCCCTTGCCTCCATTCCCCAGGCTCCATGTCCCCATTGGCTTGTTGGAGGTCCATGAGCCTGTTCTGCAAGACTGGGTAGCGGGTGTGCATGAGATTGTGCAGGATGCAGCAAGCTTCCACGATGCTCCTCACGGTCTCTGGGCGATGCTGCATGGTGGTGAGAAGTACCTGGAACCTGTTGGCCAGGATGCCAAAGGCATTCTCCACTACCTGTCTTGCCCTGGACAGCCTGTAGTTGAAGATCCACTCTTCACGAGTGAGGCATCTGGAAGTGTAGGGCTTCATGAGGTAGGTTCTGAGGGAGAAGGCGTCATCCCCCACGATGAAGTAGGGCACATCTTGCATGTCGTTGGGTAGGGTGTCTGGATCTGGGAAGCCCATGATGAGGTTGCGTTCCAGCCCCTCCTTGAGATCACTGGCGTTGTATACCTGGGCATCTGAAGCTGACCTGTTACCTGAAGCATCGATGTACATGAACTTGTAGTCAGCATCAACCAATGCGAAGAGGACAATGCTGAAGAAGCCCTTGGAGTTGAAATAAGTGGACCCCGACTTGACTGGAGCTCAGCAGGCCACATGCTTGCCATCTATGGCTCCAATGGTGTGGGGGAAGTTCCACCTCTGATACCACTGCTCTGCAACTTTCTTCCATCCTTCTTCAGTGAAGGGGCACTGGAGGAGCTCCTCCAGGTATTCTTTGATGATGGCCTGCACCACTTCTCTGACCACAATGCTGATGGTGTTGGGTGGCATCCTCCAGCCATACTGCATGCTCCTGTAGGTGGTCCCTGAGGCCAGGTGGCGTAGAGTCAGTGCCACCTTGAGCTCAGGGTCCAGGCTGGGCTGGAAGTTGGTGCTCTGCTTGGTCAACCTGTGTGTCAGCCGCTGCACAACTTCGTCAAACATGGCTGGAGGCATCCTCATGAAATTCTGGAATGCACGAGTGTCTTCGTTCCTCAGCTCCTCCATCAGCTTGTTGTACAGTCTGTCCTCTGCTGTTCTCCTGATCCATCTTCAGACCCAGACGCTTCTTGGCTGCCTCCTTTTCTTCCCGTAATAGAGTTCACAGAGCCTTTAGATGGCTTTGCACTGTTGCAGAATGATGGTGGCTACCAAAAGGACTGTGTTACGATCCAAGGTGGACATGAGTGGATGCTGTGGAAGAGGAAGAGGCAGATGAAGGCTGCAGAGGTCTGCACCGCAGGGCTGCTGGTCTGAAAGTGAGATCCAGGTGAGTTGCTCCCCCTTTTTATAGGCAATATAAGTTTTCCACTAGGTGTCCCTTTGCATCCTCTAGGCATCCTCTACACATCCTTAATATCCAAGATAGGTCCCCTCTGTGAACATTTTTTCTGTTTTAAATGCTTTCTTTGCGAGCTGCATCCGCTTTCATCCTTTCTCCGTCCGTGCTACTAATGCTGCGCGTCCATTCCACGTCTGTTCCGCTTCCTCCCTGCGTCCGTTACCACTGGAGCAGATTTGAGTTGCGTGGATGTGCAGCGGATGCCTAGCGGATATAGCGGATGCGTAACTGATGACAATGGATACAGAACGGATGTCCCCCATATGCCTAGCGGATGCAGAACGGATGCGTTTGATACATTTTCCGCTCAAAAGTTTTGAGCAGCTTAAAACCTTCTGAGCGGATGAAATGTCAATAGATGGATGCTGGACGGATAGAGAGGAAGCAAAATGGAGGCAGTGAGTACAGAACGGAAGCATTGCGTTAACCAACGGATGGTAAGTGTTTTTCTCCATTTTACATCCTCTTTCCATCCATTGGTGCAGTGTGACAGGGGCTTAAATACTTAAAATGGAAAACCTGCTTAACAGCATTTCTATTGATAGCCCGGTTATACAATTTCCGGGCTCTAGAGAACACCAATACTTTGGATTTGTCATGATTAATGGACAAGTGGTTCTCAGCACAGTAAGACCCAAATGCAGAAAGTAATCTTTTCAGACCTGGCCTTGACAATGAAAGGAGGGCCGCATTGTCAGCATAAAGGAGGAGTGGGATCTTTGTTGTTGACAGCTTTGGGGCGTGGGACTCAAAATGTCCAATGTGAAAGGCCAAGTCAGAAAAGAATAAATTAAACAAGAGGAGCCAGAACACAACCCTGCCTTACTCCATTCTTAATTGGGATAGGATTTGAAAGTTCTCCCTGCAAATCACACCTGACCTGACTAGGTTGTACAAGGATCTAATTAGGAACAGAAGACATCTATTGATTGAACTTTTGAGCAGTTTTGACTACAACAGTCCCCTAGGGACTGAGTCAAAAGGTGATTTTAGGTCGATAAAAGCAGTAAAAAGTTTGCCATCTGGTATGGTAGAATATTTATCAACTAGGTGTGCTAAGACAAAGCTCTTCAACCCAAGTGAGGAGTCTACATTGGAGCATACAGTTTTCCAATGATGAAAAGCAGGCTTATGGGGCGATAGTCAGCTGAGTTGTTCCTATTTCCTTGTTTAAAAACTGGAACAATAATTGCTAAGCTCCAGGAGGTAAGGATCCTGCCAGAGATATTGATATGCATGAAGAGTCTTGCTAGGAGAGGAATCCACCACTTGGGATTGGATTTTAACAAATCAGGGGGGATAGCATCAGGGCCTGGGGCTTTGCCTGATTTGAGTTTGGAGATAAGCTCAGAATCTCAGCATGAGTCATGGGTTGCCAGTTAGGAACTTCAGAGGCAGGTGTGGCTCAAGCACGGTCGAACTTGTTGACATCTGGAAAATTGTCAAGAAATGGTTTTCTCAAACTCTGTTGGAAATACAGCAGAGGGGGAGTTCTTGATGATCTGGCAAGGAGCTGGCAACAATTTGCCAAAATAATCGAATGTTCTTCTGCTGAATGGAGATCCCACTTCTCTCTCTCTTTGAACACTATTAATTAGTGATTCAAAGGCCGAGTTTGTCCCTGGGCCACTACTATAGGGCCTGATTGTATAGGCTGAGACACTCTGGAGATGATAAAAAGGAGTGGAAATTTCTTTCAATATTAGAAGACTATTTGATCCTCCCTGTATATGAGGCCACATAGGGATCTAATATCTGGGGACCCCTAGGGAGATGTATATTTGAGGAAAGCCCAATGATTGTAACCAGTGGGTAATGGTCACTCTCTGTAAGGCAGTCCACAAAAAAAGCATGGACTGCCTTTCAAGAAGCTGGGATACCAGCACAAAATCAATAACACTACTCCCACATGAGGAACTAAAAGTAAACTCACCAGCTAGATCACCTAGGGTACTCCCATTAAGAATTATCTTATTATCTTATTGTGTTGGGCTGCTAAAAGGGCTAACTGAATGCCAGCAAAAATTGTTAATTCATCCTTAGAATGTCTGGCTGAAATCAGGTGTCCTATGGCCTGGAGGGTTTCTTGGGAGTAGTGTGCCTCAATCGATGGGGGAACTTGGACTCCCAATTGGGCATTAAAGTTGCCCCCTATAAGGATATACAGCACTGGGAATTTAGTTTTCATACAAGTAATGTAATTCTCCAGGGTTAACCCTAACCCTAACCTCAACAGGGTGGATCATGGCCATCTGCAGATGCCTCCTGAAGAAGCAACCAGGACTGGATTCGCCCATTGCACTAACCCAAGAGGAAAAGAACAGCAGAGCAGTTCTATCTCCAGAGATGGACCTTTCTCCTTCTGAATCTCTCTTTGGGCTTCCGGTTTCATTGGTCCTTCTCCCTCCTTCAGAGACCGCAGCAATCACAGTCTACATTTTTATGAAGACAAGCAAAGTCTGCATGAGGGTCTCTTACCTGCTTTCAGGAGGTGCCATGAAAGGACTGGAAGAGAGAAGGAAGGAAAGTGGAGTTATGAGAAGGGGACATGATCCCAGGTTGTGCAAGACTTTCATCCCTACCATCTTCTTCTTCGTTGATTGGATGCAGCAGATGAGATGCTACCCTGAAGGAGGAGGAGGAAGGGGACTTCTCCCACCCATGTTCTGTCTATTGGGGCTGGGTGATTCACAAGAGTTTTCAAAACTTATTATGGCTGGAATTAAGAGCAGATATGGAGACCTTCAAAGGCACAAGAGGGTTTTCCTTCCAAAGTTCAGCTATTCTGATGTCTTCAGTTCTCAGTCATTTGAGGAGAATAAGAAGGAGGAAAGGGAGCTCCTTATACTCAATGACCTTCACTTTGACCCACAGAATAATCCCTTTCTTTGCTCATCCATTTTCCCCAATTCCTACCTCTTGTTTTGACTGTGAAACTGCAGTTTTGGGACACCTTCTAGGTGCTTATAAATACAGATAATACAGATAATCAGAGTTGGAAGTGACCTTGTAGGTCATCTAGTCCAACCCCCCACCTAAGCAGGAGACCCAACACCATTTCTGACAAATGGCAGTCCAACCTCTTCTTGAAAGTCTCAACTGATGGCGTTCCCACAACTTCTGAGAGCCAGCTGTTCCATTGGTTGATTGTTCTCACTGTCAGAAAGCTTCTGAAGGGAGGAAGAGACTGCTCTGCACTTCCCAAAATCCCCTTCAGTTGAGATGGTTGTGAATCAAGAGAACTGGGGATACTTGGATGATGGGAGAGGCAGGAAAGAACCTCATTGTTCAAATTATTCCCCACCAAGAAAGAAGAAAGCTCGGATTTGCTGAGAAGGATCTAGAAGAAAAAAAGGAGTTGGGAGTAAAGCAATCATATCTTCATTGAGGAAAAGAGTCATATGTAGATAGGAGGAAGAAAAAGGAGAAACCCAAATTTATCATCCAAGGGATGATCTCCATCTTCACTTCAGGATTCCTGGGCAGCTACTCTTGGTCTCTCCTCCACTCTCTTCTCCCTCCCCCAGAGATTCAGAGCTGCAACTTCTCTTGACTCAGCCATCCAATTCAAGGGTCAACGCAGGAACTGCATCATTCCCCCATCCCAGCTCATCTCCCTAGCCTTCTTCACCATACCAAAGCATTTACATCCGGTGGATCTTGAATTACATTCCATAAACCTTCTCTATGCAGAAATAGACTGCACTTCATAGACCAGGAAACATAGTTTGTTCCATCCAACTGGGTTATCAGTGACAGACTTGTTGAAGTGACTTGTGCCATCTATACCAGGATAGTAACCCACAATTAAACAGTAAACAGCTGCCTGTATACAATACTGTGCATTCATACTAATTCTCAGTTATCTGAGCCTGGTATGGCCTGGGCCCATAACCAGTGTTGAGGTAATTCACTGTTTGGAGAATGAGCACATACAGGGAGACATATTGAGAGTAGTGTTCGAATAATACACACACAGGAATGGCAAAACTCTCCAACAGAAGGAAACAGAGAGACTCACACTCTCTTCTGAGACTAAGACTTAGACAACCCAGGTTTCTGGCTTCATCTTATGGCTGTTTGAGAAACCACACTCAATTACACTTTTATTTTCTTAAAGTTACAGTATTAAAATGTCTATTTTGGTTTATATATTTCCAACCCAAATACCTGTTAGGTGACTTATATTTCTAACACTGCCAAAATGGAATACAAAAATAAATTGGAGGAGAGGAACTGTATAATTCCAGAGAGACATAATATTTGCAAATAGCTCAGAGGAAAGGATAAAGAAAGGAACACAGAACAGAGAGTCATCCATGTCCAGACAGTCGGCTGAACCTATTAACATCCCCAATGAGTACCAGGATCTGGCCCAAGTATTTAGCAAGGAAGCTTGTGATGGACTCCCACCCCATTGCACCACAGACTGTGCTATCAAAATCCTACCAGGGGCTAAAATCCCAAAACCACAAATGTACTGCATTTAGTTCTCCCAGAGAACTGAAAGAACTCAGAGCATTTATCGATAAAAATTTAAAAAGAGGTTTCATCGAACCCACCCAACCAAAAATTGCTGCCCCGTGTTATTCTGAGAAAAGAAAGATGGCTCTATATGCTTGTGTGTTAATTACAAAATATTAAACATGATTTGCACAAAGAATATGTATCCATTCCCCCTCATGAAGGACATGTTAGCCCACCTCTCAAAAGGAAAAAAAAAAAAATCAAAGTTAGACCTAAGAGAGGATATTACCGCATAAGAATACAGAAAGGGGATGAGTGGAAGACAGCTTTTAACACACCATTGGGATGCTACCAATTTAAAGTGCTTCCCTTTGGTCTGCAAGGAGTGCCTGCCGTGTTTATGCATTTGATCAATGAAATCCTTCATGAATTTTTATATAAAGATATTCTAGTGTATCTTGATGATATTTTAATCTACATGAAAGCAATGGAAGAACACATCAAGCTACTCTGTGCAGTCCTCCCAAAATTCTTAGACGCTAAACTATATGCAAAACTCTCTAAATGCAAATTCCACCAAGAAAAGATTGACTACTTGGGCTATAGAATATCGCACGAGGGAATAGAGATGGACCCACAGAAAATAAAAGCAGACATGGACTGGAACCCATCTCATACACGCAAGCAACTGCAAAGCTTCCTGGGGTTTGCAAACTTCTATCATCAGTTCATTCCAACTTTTGCAAACATTGCTCTCTCTATCACAAATTTGCTAAAAATGAAGGGGGGGGGGGAGAAACCCAAACCAAAGCAACCCCTTATCTGGACAATGGAATGCTAAGTAGCATTCGAAAAACTCAAACATCTATTCTCAGTAGAACCGGTCCTTAAGCACCCAGATCCCAAACAACCTTTTGTCATCCAAGCAGATGCTAGTGATGTTGAAGTTGGAGCAGTTCTTCTTCAAAAGAATGGAAATGGACAATTACAACCATGCACTTAGACACCCAAGAAACTGATGGAAACTGAGCAAAGATGGGCCATATGTGAGAAAGGCATATGCTGTATCGTGGGCAATACTCACATGGAGACATTTTCTGGAAGGAAACCAAATCCCCTTCGAAGTATGGACTGATTACAAAAATCTGGAAGCCCTGATAAATCCACGGAAACTCTCTGCAAAACAAGCAAGGTGGGCTCAATATTTTGAATGGTTTAATTTCACTCTCAAATATTTTCCTGGGAGAAAAAAACTTCTTAGCAGATGCACTGTCCAGAAAACCCCAGTACAACAGCAAAAAGATTGAAGTTATAAAACCTGAGGTGATCCAAACGACCCAACTAGCAGCCAAAGTAATCACCCCAGCACAAGAGAAAAAAAAAGAAAAAGAAAATCAACACTGACTGAAGATACAACAATGTCAATATTTAAGGAGGCACTACTTGAGGATGACTGGCTCCAGGCTAACAAAAACACTTGTTTAATCAAAGATGGACCGGCTTGGGTAGAAAACAAACTTTATGTCCCAGCAAGCCAGAGAATGGACCTAATGAAATGCTGCCACGACTCCAAAATAGCGGGACACTTTGGGTTTGTAAAAAACCCTGCACCTCATCAAAAGAGAATTTTGGTGGCCGTCTCTCAAAAAGGACATTGAAAACTATGTTTCCAGCTGCCCCACCTATCTAAAGAGAAGACAAAGAAAATCTCCTAGACTTTTACAGACAGTAGCAGACCCTTCCACATCCTGGGAAGAAATTTCTATGGACTTTATAGTGGAGCTTCCTGAAAGTGCTGGAAATACTATCATTTGGGTTGTAACTGATCTTTTTTCCAAACAGGCTCACTTTGTTCCATGCCAAAAGATCCCAACTGCCAAGACATTGGCAAAAATGTTTCTAATACACATTTATTGCTTTCATGGAGCTGCCCAATGGATTGTCTTCAGATAGGGGTGTTTAGTTCACATCCAAATTTTGGCAGACGTTTTTAAACCTATTAGGCTCCACCCAGGGGTTATCGTCATCAAATCACCTCCAGACAAAAGGGGGTTCTGAACATTCAAACAGTGTATTAGAACAATATTTAAGATGTTTTATTAATTACCAACAGGACAATTGGACTGACCTTCTTCCTTTTGCAGCATACAATAACTCAGTCCATAGAAGCAAGGGGTTCACCCCATTCCAGGTAGCCACGGGCCAAGAATTCAACCCTATGCTGGAACTACCCACCAAAGAACCTGAAATCCTCTCCCTTAAGGTGTGGATACATTTGCAAGCCACATGGCCAGTGGTATCATTAGTGTTACAGGAAGTTAGAGCAGCTTTTAAAGTTCAAGTGGACAATAAATGCTGCATTCCTAACACTTTCAAGATTGGGGACCATGTATATTTGTCCACAAAATTCTTAGAATCATTACAACCCTCTATGAAACTAGGGCCAAAATTCATTGGCCCATTCCCCATCTCCAAAATTATTAATCCCATGACGGTAGAGCTTCGACTCCCCAAAACACTTAAGCAGATTCATCCAGTATTTCACTGTAACTTGCTCAAACCAAAGATCACTTCAAACCTCAGACCTCCCCTTCCCACACCTCCAACTCCTATCATGGTACAAGGGGAAAAACATTTTGAAATTAGAGATATCCTGGATTTGCGCACTCACCATGGATCCACACAATATTTAGGAGCTTGGAAACACCTTCCTTCCTCAGAAAATGATTGGGTAGCCAAACGAGATGTAAAAGCACCCACATTACTATAAAAGTTCCACCTAAAATACCCTGATAAATCATCCTAAATTGCAAATGTAATAAATGATTTTTGTTTTTTCCAGGGAGACCTATCTGTTTTTTAAGGAGGGCAGGATGTCAGATCCATGTATCTGTCATTTCTTCAATGGAAGAAGAAAAGGGGGGAGACTGATAAAGATATCCTTCTTGATGTAACCTGAATATATTTAATATTATATCAAATTTGTATAACCTACACATGATACAATGGAGAGATGAAACCCAGATGGCCAGAATCTATCACCTCTGAGAGAGACAGCCAGGAGATGAAGAGACCATAAAAATTCCACAGTGGGATGTATCCTAGGAAACTCTGAAAAAGATTGTTCTAAAAAGAGGGTGGGAGAAATTAGGTATGCTCTGGAAAACTCTGGAAAAGATTGTTCAAAAAAAGGGGTGGGGGGGAATTAACATGTTGGCTCTTTGTTTTACTAAATACACATCAGGATAAAGGGAGGGGTTTTAAACTCCCTTATCTATCTCTGCATGCCTGAGAGACCTTAGATGCTGCTTTTGACCCCTATATGAATTGTCTCATCACAATAAAGGATTTCTTTTTGATACGTTTTCAGAAGTTCATTCTAGTTGATTGAATGGGAAAAGTTCTGTAGCATGACAGCTTTCCTATGAGCTGCCATATTCAAGAGACGCTTCAGTGTAGAATATGGTCTCTAATCTTGTGTTCCCTGTGTTTGTTTGATACATCAGGTCTGTCCTTCTCTGTTTCCACATCAAGGTCTCTTCCTTTGGCTTTTTCTATGAATGGCTTTCTGGCTGAAACATGGACAAGGATGGCCCTGAAAGACCTCAGCAGTCAAGATCCAGACAAACCAATCAATCAAGGTCCATTGAATCATATAGGAAAAAAATTAGATTGCCCCGATAGATGAAAATGCCAATTCTGAAGAAGACAAATAAAAAAGTATGTTATGAAGAGAAGAAATTACAATTGAAATCTTCCCAGCAGGCTCACCTACACTAAGATAGAATTGAGAATCTTAAAATATTTAAATTTAGTAGCTGGAGCCATTGGGTTTTCCAGTGAATCAGAACACACATTTATAGTTGATTGATTGAAGAGGAATGGCTCCTGCATGAGGCAATCTGTGCTGTGATTGGTTGCTGTGGGTGTGGAGGGGGAGTTTCCCTTTTTTCCTGCCTTTTTGTTCTGGCCACAAGATGATTTACCTCACGATGCTCCTGCTGAGCCTGACTTTTCTGCTCCATATATCTAGGGAGTCCTTAACTTTCGACCACAATACAGCCCAACATTTCTGTTGCTAAGTGAGACATTTGTTAAGGGAATTTTGCCTCGTTTTACAACCTTTCTTGCCACATTTGTTAAGTGAATGGCTTCCATTGTTAATTTAGTGACAGGGTTGTTAAGTGAATCTGGCTTCCTTATTGACTTTCCTTGTCAGAAGGTCGCAAAAGGGTATCACGTGACCTCAGGACACTGCAGCCATCATAAGCATGAGTCAGTTGCAACCGTCCAAATTTTGATCAAGTAACCATGAAAATGACTAACAGTCATAAGTGTGGAAAACGGTCATAAATCACTTTTCTCAGTGCTTTTGTTACTTCAATGGTCACTATACAAACTGATGTAACACAACTACTGAGATAGAATTGAGAATCTTAAAATATTTCAATTTAGTAGCTGGAGCCATTGGGTTTTCCAGTGAATCAGAACACACAAATATATTTAAAATATATGTAAAATATATTTATATAAAAATACAAGTTTGTGTCAACTTCTCTGACTCCATTTGGATGCCAGCTGCGCAATTTCCTGACAATCTCACAGAATAAGATTATGCCCAGGATTTCCCCCATTTGATGGATTTTCTCTTCCACCATAAATTGAAGCTCAGCTGCACCTCATCATCTCTTCAAGGGTGAAGTCTATGTTTAAGCCCATGTCACACTGAACCAACGGATGCAAAGAGGATGTAAAACGGACGAAAAACCTTGTAATCCATTCGAAAACGCAATGTATCCGTTCTGTACTCACTGCCTCCATTTTGCTTCCTCTCTATCCGTCCAGCATCCGTTTATGGACGTTTCATCCGCTCCAAAAGTTTTGGGCTGCCTAAAACTTTTGCATGGAAAATGTATCCAGTTCGTCCGTTCTGCATCCGCTACACATCCGCTACGCATCCGTTACGCATCCGTTACGCATCCGCTATATCCGCTAGGCATCCACTATGCATCTGCGCAACTCCATCCGCTCCAGCGGTAAACGGACGCGGGGAGGAAGCAGAACGGATGCAGAATGGATGCCTAGCGGATGCAGCACAGAAATAAAGCGTTTAAAATGGAAAAACGTTCGCAGAGGGGACCTATCTCGGATATTAAGGATGTCTACAGGATGCCTAGAGGATGCCTAGAGGATGCCTAGCGGAAAACCTATACTGCCTATAAAAAGGGGGAGCAACTCACCTGCATCGCACTTTCAGAACAGCAGCCCAGCGGTGCAGACCTATGCAGCCTTCATCTGACTCTTCCTCTTCCACAGCATCCACTCATGTCCACCGTGGATCGTAACAAAGACCTTTAGGCAGCCACCATCGTTCTGCAACAGTGCGAAGCCATCTGCAGGCTCTGTGAACACTACTGCGAGAAGAAAAGGAGCCACCCAAAAAGAGTCTGGGTCTGAAGATGGTTCACCAGTAGAGCGGAGGACGGACTGTACAACAAGCTGATGGTGGAGCTCAGGAGCGAAGACACTCGGGCGTTCCAGAACTTCATGAGGATGCCTCCAGCCATGTTTGACGAAGTTGTGCAGCGCCTGACACCCAGGTTGACCAAGGCAAACACCAGCTTCCGGCCCAGCCTGGAACCTGGGCTCAAAGTGGCACTCACTCTGTGCCACCTGGCCTCAGGGACCTCCTACAGGAGCACACAGAACGGCTGGAGGGTGCCATCCAACACCATCAGCATTGTGGTCAGAGAAGTGGTGCAGGCCATCATCGAAGAATACAAGGAGGAACTCCTCCACTACCCCTCCACTGAAGAAGGATGGAAGAAAGTTGCAGAGCAGTGGTATCAGAAGTGGAACTTCCCCCACACCGTTGGAGCCATAGATGGCAAGCACGTGGCCTGGAAATCTCCAGCCAAGTCGGGGTCCACTTATTTCAACTCCAAGGGCTTCTTCAGCATCATCCTTTTTGCCATGGTCGATGCTGACTACAAGTTCATGTACATCGATGCTTCAGGCAACGGCTCATCTTCAGATGCCCAGGTATACAACACCAGTCACCTCAAGGAGGGGCTGGAACGCAACCTCATCGTGGGCTTCCCAGATCCAGAACCTCTGCCCAGCGACACACAAGGTGTGCCCTACTTCATCGTGGGGGATGATGACTTCTCCCTCACAACCTACCTCATGAAGCCCTACACCTCCAGACTCCTCACCCGTGAAGAGAGGATCTTCAACTATAGGGTGTCCAGGGCAAGGCAGGTGGTGGAGAACGCCTTTGGCATCCTGGCCAACAGGTTCCAGGTACTTCTCACCACCATGCAGCATTGCCCAGAGACCGTGAGGAGGATCATGGAAGCTTGCTGCATCCTGCACAATCTCACGCCTACCCGCTACCCAGTCTTGCAGAACAGGCTCATGGACCTCCAACAAGCCAATGGGGTCATGGAGCCTGGGGAATGGAGGCAAGGGCGAAACCTGATCGACACTGAGGATGTGCAAGGCCCCAACAGAGCCTCAAATGAAACGAAGAAGCAGCGCAACCTCCTGAGACAATGGTGCAACTCCCCAGCTAGAGCAATGGAGTGGCAAGACAGGATGATAGATGGTTAATGGATGCTTCCTTCAGCCTGTCTCATCACACGGATGAGATTGGGCCATGTATGTTGGGTTGGCCTACAATGAACAGGGCGTTTAATAAAGAGTTGTGTTTATGTTGACATGTGTGGATAATTATTACATTATTATTGATAATAAAGGGCCAAAGGTGTGGCACCTGAGAGGGTGGACCATACAGTCCCACTATGCTTGCACTGGAGGTTTATCTATCCCACAGCTATTACCCATCCCAAAGGTATCCTAACCCACCCCAAAGCTATCCTTACCCATCCCACAAGCATGCAAAGGCTTAAACCATTTCTAACAGTTTCCAGCAAGACTTTATCAAAAAAAAGAAATGAAGCAAGTGTATGAATCAAAAATATACTTTATTAACAAGAAGCTATAAAACAAAAATGAGTCTCTGGCACTCCTCTTGGTCACTCAGTCTCATGGGTGAAGGGTCCAGGTGCTGTGGAGGTGGCTGGTGCTGGAGTGCTTGTCATCAGCTCCTCCAGAAGCAGAAGCAGCAGAAGCCCCAGCCCCAGAAGAGGGAGCCCGTGCTGCAGAAGCCCCAGCAGAACCAGAGTGAGGGCCAGGGGGCGGGATGGTAGCCCTGTCCCTCTTGCCAGGGCTGGCAGCAGATGGCTGAGGCTTGCTGTGCTTCCGCATGGTTGTGGGGTTGCTGGCTGGCACGAAGGCTGTCAGGAAGGCTGTCAGGGAGGCTGGCAGGGAGGCTGGCAGGCAGGCAGGCAGGCAGGCAGGCAGGCACCAAGGCTGGCAGACAGACATGAACCAAGGTAGGCAGGAAGGCTGGCAGGGAGGCTGGCAGCAAGGCTGGCAGGAAGGCTGGCAGGCAGACATGAACCAAGGCTGGCAGGAAGGCAGGCAGGCAGCAAGGCTGGCAGGTAGACCCGCTGGCAGCAAGGCTTGCAGGCAGGCTGGCAGGAAGGCTGGCAGGGAGGCTGGCAGCAAGGTTGGTAGCAAGGCTGGCAGCAAGGCTGGCAGGCAGACATGCAGGCAGGGCAGGCAAGGCAGTCGATGTGTCCGGCAGCAGGTCTTTCCTCTGAATGGCGACCTGCTTCCGAGCTGCTTCCGTTATATCCGCGTGGCTGACGCAATGCATCCTCCCCGCATGCGCAATTAATGCCAGGCATCCATTAGGTTTCCGCTGTGCATCTGCTTCATCCGCTGTGCATCCACTCTGCATCCGCTGTATCCGTTCCGCGTCCGCTTTGCTGAGCCCCCCCGGAAGCCTAGTGGATGTGTCATCCGCTCCCATCCACTTCTATCTGCTGGGCTTCCGTTCCGCATCTGCTTTGCATCCGCCCTGCGTCCTCCCCACGTCCGTGTTGTCCTCTCCAGTTATGCAAATTTTTGCCCCTTTTGAGAGCGGATAACAATGGATGGAACATTTTTCTTGTCCGCTGTGTCCTTTTTGCATCCGTTGGCCAGTGTGACATGGGCTTTAGACCGAATGATAGACTGCACCAAGAGAGATACATTTTGCTGCAATCAGGGGTGATTTTGCTGTCTCCTTTTGGGTGGAAACATAATATCACTGTACAATATCCCCTCTTTTTCCCCTTGTGTTAGACAATTCTTCCTTGTTGGTCCAGGAAGAGACAGAATGAGGAAATTCTGGATGCAGCTGTAGGTGACCTCAGAGTCCTGGGAAACATGAGGGGTATGAGAAAACATTATTCAGTCTGCCTGCAGGTGAAGAACACATAGAGAACCTGGGGTTTCTCCATCATTTTCCAGCTTTTTTAGAAATGAATAAGTTTAATAGATTTCCTATGACATAGAAAGATTACCAGCCCATCAAGGAAAAGAAGGATTGACGTTTGGCATCAGATCTGATCCAGTCCAGTTTCCTATCTCAAATTCCCAATGGTTTTGAGATGTTCCTGAGAAACCCACAGGGACAATCCCCTAAAAATTTGCCCCAACACTTAATTAGAGGAATCTTTAATGGCTTCTAAGATGTTTGGATTTCCTAAGCATTCATTACTATTTGTGTGGGCTTCAAGGCTGTTCAATTTTTTGGCCAATACATGATTGTGAGGCTGGAGACCATAAAGAGAATTATTCTGCTTCCCCATTTTTTTAAAGAAAGATCTAGTCATTCAAAAATTCCAAAATTCTTTGGTTGAAACCAAGTAAAACAAGAAAATTAGGGCAGATTTTCAGAGAACTCAAGACAAATGGTCTTATGAAAGTAAAATCCTGATTAAATTCAAGAGTTAAAGTTCAAAAGCTCTAAATCCTATCGGCATTATTCCTGCCTCTTCATGACAGTTGGGTGACGCCATCAATACTGGGGATAAAACTTGGTTTCACTCTCCAATGTAAATAGACCTCCTGCAGACCCTGATTAAAGTCACCCATGAATCCCACCAGCTACCTTGACAGGTGAGGAAGTTGCTGCTATTGCGGCTTGAGGCTCCATCACTACAAGATCATTTCTTTCCTCTTTTCCCTGAGGTGAAATTGTTCCTGGGATACTGATGCTTCCAAGGAAGAAATCATAATAAAAAGAAAGAAAGAAAAAATGGCTTATTTCCATCATCCTGACATATTGTTTGTCCTTCTCCCTCAGGCCTGGCTCTCTTTCCTGCCTCTCCAGAGAATCCCTCAGTCAACATCTCCAACCACATGAGGAGCCATCTGGGACCCTGGGTAAGGAAACCCTTGAACCCAAAACCACTTCGCTTACTGCAGGATTATAAGCAGGATCGCCATCCAAGAATATCTCCATATAGGATCTGAATCTTTGGTTGAAACTGGTTTGAGTAAGAAACAAGAAAAATAATTTAGTATTTCTTGATAGAACATTTTTTCTTTGCTTGCTGTCGATATTTTAGATACTGTTAAAAATATAAATGAAACAGAGCCCCACCACTTTTTTAAAATCAAGCTCATATTCTGGATTTTCCATGGACCTCTCTGTGGAGCTAGTTAACAATCCCACAAAAAGACACTTCCTTTTCTTTGCCCTTCCTAGTTTTGCCTTTCATTGTGATCTCAAGGTTTAACCACATCCAAATCTCCTCTTACCTGGCTCAACTGTGACATTCTTCCCCTGGCTCAAAGAAGACATGAACCATTGATTATTTTTCTTCATAACTGCAAGAAAATTCCCCACTGTGGTTGATGGAGGCATGAGGGATTCTCAGAGAGGCATTTTGAAGAGGATTTGTGAGTTCAGTGGAGAGTTTAAGAAGACCTTCTTCACTAGAGGTGATCTCCACCCCATCCTTGTAGAAGTGAAACTTCTCTGAGATGCCTCCTTTTGGTAAGCAGAGGAAGACCAAGCAGAGGAAGACCCTCCTTCACTCTCTGGTTCAACGGAACCACTTTCAGCAGCAGGGAAGGGAAGACATCTGCACAAAATGTTCACAAGGGAGATATATTAATGACTACTTTGAAGTAGGGGAGTTTCCTCAAAACATCCAGAGTATCTCCTTGAATCTAAGGTACCATTTCTCTGAGGCAAAGCAGTGATACTTCAGATAACAGACGTTAAAATGGAAAATAAGGAAGGGGAATGAATTTTACTGTAGTGTGGGAAGACAAATCCTTCTAGGTTGAGTTCCAAGTGGGGAGAAAGGCACTGGAAATATGGAGGCTGTTTGGAAGGTTTAATGGTGAACAGGACCACAAAGCCTGGAGCTCCATAGTGAAAAGGATGATCACATGCTTCAAGATGAAGGAAAATATCAAGAAAAGACTGAGGTGCAGAGAGTGCCTGGGTTTTATAACCTTTGTTGGGATGTGAATTGGAGCTTGTATTCTGATTGGTTGTCAGACTCCCATTAGGCCATGTAGGGACAACTCTGTAGGCTGTCCTGAGTTCCAGGCTTGGTTGAGCCTTGCTGGATGTTGATGCACTGAAAGGGCTTTTGAGCAATTGCTATAGCTTTACCTGGAGACCTTTGTTATGTAAAGTATTCTGACCCTGGCTTTAATGACCCACCCATAAACAAAGGTGGGGGTGAGCTTCTGCTTCTGAGGTGAGTTTCAACTTCTGAGTTTCTACTCTTCTCAGGGGAAATATTCTGCCTTTTTAATATTTCCTATGATATTTCATTTTTCTAAGAGAGGTGTAGGTGCTAACTTCCTACTGTCACTTAGGTTGAAAATAACATCTTCATCTTACCAACCACTGAGAAGATCAGCTGGTTACTTTCGAGAGAATAAGGCCATTTTTCAGATGTTTCCAATATTTCCACAATCTTGCATTTACATATTATCTTTATTTGGCCAGAGTTCAGATTTTCAGTCCTGATATTGAAGATATTGTTAGAGAGATGTTCATCTTCAATTGTTTCATAGGATTGATCCCTACAGTAGAAATAGAACCTATTCTATGAGATCCCTTGGCACTCCCTGGTCTCCCTTTGGGAGGGAGCAATTCAAGGGGATCTCTTCTCCTTTAATAATAAAGTTGTGTTGAAGAGGTGAGGACAGCCTGGGTGGTGGTAGAGATGAATCTGCTTGTGAACCTGAGGAGAGAAAGAAAAGCCATTAGGTCTGTCCTTTGGATTTCCTCATGGAACCAAATCTCTACACCAGAACATCCTCTGTGATTCCCAGGATGGCTCCCATCCATAATCTACTCTGAGGATCCTAGATCCATTGCTTCCTCTTACCAGGCCGGAAGTTGGACAAAAAGGAAACAACGCTGCAAATGAAAGGTTCTCCTACCCTTGATGGTTTGGATAAAATCCATCCAAGTGTGGGAAGCCCCCACCCCTTCTAGAGAATGAAATATTTGGGGGAATATTAAAAGAGGTACAATATTATATTCCCCCAAAAGAGAAATGGAGAAAAACATGTTCTCAAAGGTAACCCAGTCTTCTTTAGAGATGGAGATGTTGTGCTCATTAAAATATCTCAACCAATCTATTCATAAACAAAAGATCTTCAGCTCCAGAGTGATGGGATTAAAAAGAGCAGGACATGACCTTTAGGACATAATAGGATTAACCCCAACACTATTAGAATAACAAAAGTCATAGAGCTCACTACATTTGCACAATCCCCCAGGGGCATTTCTGACGCTGCACAACCCCCAGCAGCATCTCAGAAACTGTAAGAAAATCCTTGCCCTCCTCAAGCTATTTTGTCAGCTGCCCCAGAACCACATGCTCCTTCTGCTTATCCATAAATGGAATCTTTCTTTCTAATCAGCCTCCATTTTATTTCCAACATTTTTCTCCTGGCTTGGAATGGAACCAGATTGATTTTTCTTCTTACACAAGATTTCAACCCTCCCTGGTCTCTAACAACTATCTTCCTTTCTGCTAACTTTGCTTTGCAGACTGTTCTCCATTTTATATTGGGAGGAGAAGAAGTTTTTAGCAGGGTCCATCTTAGACTCACCAGGGACATGAACAGAAGGATTTTCAGAGTTATCTGGTAAAAACAGCTACTAATTCTTGTTTGATAAAAGGTGAGAAAAGGTTTACCAAACCAAAGATTAGATGATCTTGCGTTGGCTCTTCAGGGAGACTCAGTGATGTCTCTCCATGAAGGGAGGTACTTCAACAGGGTGGATCATGGCCATCCGCAGATGCCTCCTGAAGAAGCAACCAGGATTGGATTTGCCCTTTGCACTAACCCAAGGGGAAAAGAACAGCAGAGCAGCTGCACCCACAGAGATGGACTTTTCTCCTTCGGAATCTCTCTTAGGGCTTCCGGTTTCATTGGTCCTTCTTCCTCCTTCAGAGGCTGCAACAATCACAGTCTACATTTTTATGAAGACAAGCAAAGTCTGCATGAGGGTCTCTTACCTGCTTCCAGGAGGATCCACAAAAGGACTGAAAGAGAGAAGGAGGGAAAGTGGAGTTACAAGAAGGAGAGATTATCCCAGGTTGTGCAAGACTTTCATCCCTACCAACTTCTTCTTCTTCTCCGATTGGATGTAGAAGAGGAGATATTTCCCTGAAGGAGGAGGAGGAAGGGGTCTTCTCCCACCCATGTTCTGGCTATTGGGGTGGGTGGGTCACAAGCACCTTATTATGGCTGGAATTTGGAGCAGATATTGAGACCTTCAGGGGCCCAGGAGGGTTTTCTCTTCAAAGTTCAGCTGTTCTGATGTCCTCAGTTCTCACTCATTTGATAGCAGCAGGAAGGAGAAAAGGAAGGCTCCTTATTCCCAATGTGCCCTTCACTGTGACCCACAGAATGACCCCTTTCTCTGTTCATCCTTTGCCCCAACTTCCTCTCTATTTTATTGACAGTGATGCTGCAATTGTGGGTCTCCTTCTGGGTGCTTCTGAAGGGAGGAAGAGAGAGACTGCTCTGCATTCCCCCAAATCCTCTACAGTTCAGATGGCTCTGAATCACAACATCTGAGAGCAGACAAAATGGGGAAAAGAGGCAGGAAAGTGTCCCTTTGCACAAAGGTTTCCTCACCGAGGAAGAAGAATACTCAGATTTCCTGAGAAAGTTCTAGAATAAGAAAAGAACATGGGAGTAAAGCAATAATTTCTTCAATGAGCAGACAAGTCAGATTGAGATGGGAAATAGAAGAAGAAAGAGATCCCAAACCTATAATCCAAGGGATGGTCTCCATCTCCTCCTCAGGATTCCTGGGAAGCTGGTCTTGGCCTCTATCACTCTCTCCTTCCTTCCCCAGAGAGACAAAGAGCGACAGCTTCTCTTGAATCAATCCTCCAACTCAACACCCAAGGGAGGAACTGCATCATCCTCACTGAGGACATCACACCTATGCCCCCTCCAGCTCAGGACAGAGCTCGGCTCCCTGGTCTTTTTCACCACACCAAAGCCTTTCTCTCTGCAGCAGAGAACTGCCCGCATCCTCCTGGCCTCCCTTGTGCCCAAAGAGAATTGAAAATGGCAATAACCATTTAGTGAAGTGTGAAGGAGAAAAACAAAATACCCAAGTAAGTTTACTCTGCAGTCAGGCCTAAATGCCACCTGACACTTCTTATGCTGAACCACTGATTTCTATAGAGGAGCCATAGACATGTAGAATGAAACAAAGGATAAAGTATGAATTATGAAAACCTTAGATTTGCAAAAGAGCAGTTTGTTCTGCTAAAATAGTCCTGAAAAATTGTTGCTGAGTCTAAACATCAATGATTATCCTTATTGTAAATAGCCTGAATGGTACTCAAACAGTGATCTCATTTCAATAAAGAATAAATAAATAAATAAATAAATTCTTCCAGTTTGAAATTAGGCTGAAGAATATCCTGGACTTATAAATTAACAGCCAATAGTTCCCTGCAAAATATCAGAGACAAAGTTTTGTTTGGCTTGATATTCAAGGTAAAATGAATATGGAATTACTCTAAAACCATTCTTTGATTAAATCTATGATTTTGCTCTTGAATTTCACCCCCAAATATTATGAATAAGGGGTTCATTCCGCTCTTAAAAGCATATTATTTTGCCACCACATTTTGTGGTAGTCCAATCAGAGATGCTGAGCTGAATCTTGTTGAATTGTTGTTTTATTTGTATTACTTTTTTTAATCTTGCTGAATTGCATTGACATGTGTGTCTCTTCTTGTGCACAGCCCAGAAACCTTTGTGATTCTGATGCTTCAGAAATATAGCAGTAGAAAGATGACAAAGTGTCATCTATTGTCTGTTTTTTAGTTTTTATTTTGCCTTTTCCCTGACATTAAACTTTACTGAAGATCCCAAAATTGGGCTCTCCAAGCACATCTATTCATCAAAATACTGAAGGAGAACAAAAATAATAGTGGAGCTAAGAAAAAGGAAATCTGAAATGGGATTGCTGCAATGGTCATAAGTCACTTTTTTTCAGTGCCATTGTAATTTCAAATGGTAACTAAATGACCGATTGTAAGTCAAGTATTACCTTAGTTGTAAAATCTCTTCCCCCCCCCAATTAACCTTTATTGAAAATTTAAAACATTAAAATACAGTACAAATATTTAAAAAGATAATGTTGTATTACAATCCATTTTGACAGCACTTACATTTCAATTGTTATTCCAGTGCATATTTTATGCTCCTAATTGTTCTTCTATATATACCTCTATCTTTCTAAACTATACATTCCTTATTTATTTGATTGTTTGTTTCTATTATTTATCCATTGATACAGTTTTCCAAAACAGAATAATAATCTGAGTCTTCCTTCTCTTTTAATGTTGATGTGAGTTTGTCTATTTCCATGCAATCGAAAATCTCTTGGATTATCTGTCAGCATAGAATCTCTGTGAGACTTCCAGAAATCCTTCATTTGAAACAGTAACTCCGAGACCAGCATAACCTCAAAGCTTTATTCAGAACAAAAAAGACTGGTATCATCTGGTGGGATTTCAGTACTGGCATACATCCCACAAAATTCCACCTACCTCCACCCACTTTCACACCTCATTAATCACATGAACCAATTATCTTGCATGTACAATGTTTTTACTACGCCACTCTCTGTGACCTTAACTTTCAAACTCATTTTTTCCTACTAAAAACTATGCCATTACATCACTTCCCTCCCAGCACTGATGACAGCAATGAATTTCAGAGCTGACAGGCATCCCCCCTTGAAAATTCCTTCTCCTATAAGAAAAGGAAAACAAAACACAACCAGGGTTAATGCGGTGTCCTTAAATCCCTCTCCCCCCTCCACGAGGACCCTTTAGTTTATGGGGGAATTCCTCATAGAATTGATTTACCAAGATGGATATCCCAACTCTTTACCGAACTAGCATCTGAGAGAGGGTATCTCTTTCATAACACCAAATCTTGCAATCATCCACGGTGTAATCTAGAATTGAGAATTTTCTTAATTTCATAATGAGTTTCCCCCTGTACTGTTAATGGGTCAGGGAGGGCGATTGGCACTGGTCTTATCATTGATGTAGTAGCTGGTTTAAGGAAACTACACTGGAACACTAGATGAATCTTCCCTAATAGCCGAGGAAGACTTAATTGAACAGTGACCAGATTGATTATCTTTGAAATTGGGAATGGACCCAAGAATTTTGGCCCCAGTTTTTTACTGGGCAGTTTCAACCTAAGATACTTGGTTGACAAATATACTTTGTCTCCCACTTTAAAGGACGGTTGAAGGGATCTATGTTTATCCGCCTGTTTTTTATAATTTTTTGCAGATTTGGTCAAAGCTTTTTTTGTAATTTCCCACCCTTTCTTTAATGAGTTCATCCATTCTGTTAGAGACATGGATGTGGGAGGTTGTCTAGGTAACTCTGGCATTGGGGCAAAGTCCATTCCAATGTTGATTTGGAATGGAGTCAACTTTGTGCTGCTATGTACTGCATTATTGTAAGCAACTTCTGCAAAATATAATAACTCAGCCCAATTTTCTTGTTGATAATTTACATAGCATCTAATGTGTTTTTCAGTCATGGCATTAGCTCTCTCTGCTGCTCTGTTACAAGCCAGATGGAAAGCTGAGGATAATCCTTGGGAGGACCCAATGGATTTCAAAAATCCCTCTAAAATTTTGTGGTAAATTTTACCCCTCTGTCTGATATTATTCTATGAGATACTCCATGTAGTCTATAGATATGTTTCACGAACAGCTTTGTAAGTTCTTTTGCAGATGGAAGTCCTTTACAGGCTATAAAGTGGGCCTGTTTAAAGAATAAGTCAATTAGAGTCCAGATTCTCATATTCTTTTCACTCTCAGGTAATTCCACAATAATGTCAATTGCAATTTTTTTCCCATGGTTGGGTTGGTTCAGCAACTTGTTGAAGGAGGCCAGCGGGTTTGTGGCACAAATTGAGCAACTTTTTACATAATCCTCGACATCAGGTTTCATTTTTGGCCACCAGAACTGTCTTCTCAGTAGATATACAGTTTTTAAGAATCCGAAGTGGCCTCCTAGCCATGAGTCATGGCTATGCTTTAGTACCAGTAGTCTTATGGTTGAGGGTACATAAAGCTTAGTCCCTTTCCAAGCTAATCCCTCAGTCATTGTCAACTTGGTTTGATGGTCCAGGAACCAAGGATCAGTCAAAAGACTGTTTTCAATTCTGCGGTCACTTTATCTTCCAGGCGTTTGGGGTTGTGGTTGGCTTGGGCTCGAATGGTTACTTGGCCTGCCGATTGAGCTCCTGAAATTAAGGCTTGTACAATTTCCTCTCAGTGGTTGTCAAACTAAGGTTTTCTGGACAGAATGTCCACCAATATGTTTTTCCCTCCGGGGATGTATTTAATGTTGAAGTTGAATTGCTTGATGTATTGGGCCCAGAAAACTTGTTTGGGTGATAATCTCCTAGGGGTCTTTAGAGCCATGAGGTTTTTATGATCAGTCTGTACCTCAAAGGGCTCTGGCAGTCCTTCTAGGAAATGCCTCCAAGTTAATAAAGCCCATCGTACGGCAAATGCTTCTTTCTCCAGACCACACACCTTTGCTCTGTGTCCGTCAGCTTTTTGGACACATAAGCAAAAGGCATCAGTCGGTTTTGAGAATCTTTTTGCAGCAGAATGGCTGCTACCGCTACATCACTTGCATACGTTTGGACAATAAAAGGCTTGGTCACATCTGGGTGCTGGAGAATGGGCTTAGCTGCAAAGAGGCATTTGAAGGTCTCGAAAGCTTTCTGACAGTCCATGGTCCAAGCCAGGGGCTGATTTGGTTTCAGTTTGGTGGATGATGGGCCCATTTTTAATAGCTCCATTAACAGTAGGGCAACTTCAGCAAAGGATAGAATGCAGAATTTTGTTCAACAGATATATTCTCATTGTGCCGAGAGAGAGAAATATCAGCCTCTACCTAGGATCGAACTCAAATTATCTCTGCTCTGTGTGGAACTTCGTAGGTTCCAAGTCCCTCGTTCTGATTGGCTGAAAAGGCCACTTACAGATTGGTTCACTAGGAACCAATCCGGGAAGCTGCCAAGCGGCGGGAAGAATTAAATAACTGTCATTGGCCACAAGCTGGCAGGCTAGCCGCTATATAAAGAGCTGCCGCGGCTTGGGCTATGTTCCGTATTTTTTGCCTTGTGAGTTAAATAAAAGAGTTGTTGTTTGGAACCCGGTCTCACTCGCTTCTTTTTGGACGGAACACTGGTGATGAAGGTGGGATCATCATAGAAGCAGAGACCGAAGCACGCCATGATCTGAACCGAGCGAGAGAAATGGCTGGTAACAATGTGTCGCCCACACCCTTCAATCCTGATGAGGAGGTTTGGGAATCGTATATCGATTGCTTTCTTATGTTCTTAGAAAGCAACGAGATGGAAGAAATCTCAGACCAAAGGAAGAGGGCTGTCTTAATTACACACTGCAGACCGGCTGTATTCAAAATGGCGAAGGCACTGGCGAAAACCAGAGATGTCAAACAGATGACCTGGTCCGACCTAAACCGAATGCTCTGAGCACATTACGAACTGGTGGTCTCAAATTTTATCAAAAGGCATGAATTTTACAAAAGGGACCAGAAGGAGGATGAAACCATAGCAGATTTTGTGGCAGCTTTGAGACACATTGGAGGAGCCTGTGAGTTCCAAAACATGGACAAGGCAATGAGAGACCACGTAGTCCTTGGCCTGAAAGACTCTACCCTTCAGAGCAAACTACTGAATAGGCCGAACATAACCGTGGCCGAAGCCATTGCAGAGGCAACTGCCACCAAAGCAGCAAAGAAGTCAGCAGCCACCAAGTGGCAAATGAACGCAGTTCCAGACCTGCCAACTCAAACCAGGGAGAAGAAGGCAGAGGGAGGAAAGAAATAGCCCACAGCGACAACCCACCACGAGGACATCGAAACCCAGAGTGATACCGAAGATGACGATGAAGATGTCCATAAACTCTATTCAGATAGAAAATGGTGCGAAAAGAGGAGGAATCGGCAGGAATTTCAATGTGCGGGCTGCAGAGGCAATCACCCACAGTCTGAATGCAGGTTCCTCGACGCAATATGCTGGGCTTGTAATAAAAGGGGGCACATCAAAAGGGTCTGCTGCAACAAAAAGAGCTATAGTCCAAAAAGATGTGGCAGCACCCCCCCCCCCTGCCAGACAGATGACAGACAAGCTGGCAACAGATGGAACCGCAATAAGAGAACCAGTGACAGGGAAGAAACGCATCAGACAGTCACCATCGGCAATGCCAGGATGGAAAGCGGAAAGAAGGTTCAGATAGAGGAGAGCATCGAGGGAAGACCCTGCGAGATGGAAGTCGACTCAGGGTCATTCCTATCAATGGTATTTTGGAATACCATCTGGCGCCTAATTCCGAACATTAAACAGAGAGAACTACAGAAACAAAAACTAGTGTTAAAAGACTATCAGGGAAATTGAATCCCAGTAGTAGGCCTTGGACATTTTCTAGTTGAATTTAAACACCACACCAAAGTCTTGCCTCTGACTATCATCAACCATAACCGCCCTAGCCTGCTAGGAATCGAATGGTTTGCCCTCTAGGAATCGGGATGACCAGGATCAACTGCATCGCTACAACCAACTGGGAGGAGAACCTACTCCATGAATTCCAAGATGTATTCAACGGGACTCTAGGCAAGTACCAGGGGACCCCAATTTCATTTAGCCTAGACCCGAAAATAGCCCCCCTCTGTTTAAAGGCCAGATGTGTCCCATTTGTGCTAAAACCAAAAATTGATGAGAACTGAATAAGTTAATAGAGCAAGGTGTTTTAGAACCAATCGACCATGCCAGGCGGGAAACCCCTATCATCACACCAGTGAAGCCAGATGGGTCAGTGCGCATCTGCGGGGACTATAAGGCAACCCTGAATCATGTACTCCAACAAAGCGCATACCCAGTGCCAGTAGTGCAACATTTACAGCACTCACTAGGGGGAGGAAAAATATTTGCAAAACTCGACCTAGCTCAGGCCTATCAACAGCTACCCGTTGATCCCATAACAGCAGAGGCACAGACTATAGTAACACATAGAGGGGCATTCAAATGTAACCCCTACAATTCAGTGTTAGCGTTGCCCCAGGTGTATTCCAAAGCCTCATGGAATGCATACTAAACAGAATCAAAGGTGTTGTCCCATACTTCGAAACTGGTCTCAGCAAAAAAGGCCAACCATCTAGAGACCAGGTTAAGAGAAGTCTTAATGTGATTCAGGAAATCAGGCCTCAAAGTAAAGAGGGGAAAATGTGAACTGGCCACTAACTGGGTTGAATTTTTGGGCTATTTAATCGATGAGCAAGGCATTCACCCCACCAGAAAAAAGTGAAGGCTATTAAAGACGCTCCCAGACCCAAAAACAAAACCGATCTCCAGGCGTTCCTAGGCCTCATAAATTTTTACAACGTGTTCCTGCCCCATAAGGCAACAATAGCAGAACCCCTACATCGACTACTAGAAAAAACTTGGATATGGGGCCACCGGGAACAGAAAGCCTTCCAATGTATAAAAGACCTATTAACATCAGACACCGTTCTCATCCAGTTTAGCAATTCCCTGCCTCTGACAGTCACCTGTGATGCCTCGCCTTTTGGGGTGGGTGCCATCCTGAGTCATCAACTTCCAGATGGCAGAGAGGCACCAGTCGCCTTTTACTCAAAGATGATCTCCAAGTTGGAAGCAATTATAGTCAACTTGATCGGGAAGCCCTGGCAATTGTCGCCGGAGTCAAACGATTCCATGAGTACCTTTACGATAAACCCTTTTCTATTGTAACTGATCACAAGCCTCTTCTGGGAATCCTAGTGGGCAACAATCCAACCCCGCACATTCTGTCACCTAGAATGACGAGGTGGTCTGAATTCCTTGCTGCCTATTCCTACACATTGCTCCACCGACCCGGCAAAGCCATCTCACATGCCGATGCTCTGAGCCATTCCGCATTGCCCATCACAGAGGACGACCCTGCTCTGACTACCTCCACATTTCACCTTAAGACCTGCCTGGAGCTACCGCTGACTGCAGCCGATGTCGGGAAAGCCACAGCCAAAGACCCTTTGATAGCACGCATACTGAACTGGGTAGGTAAAGGCTGGCCGGAGGAAAACAAAACTGAGACTTTCAAACCTTTCCGTGCCAGACAGACCAAGCTGTCTATCGAAAAGGGGTGCATCTTATGGGGTGACAGGGTGGTAATCCCAAGCAACCTACAAGAAACCGTCCTAGGCATGTTGCATGAGGGTCACCCGGGCATAGTTAAGATGAAAGCCCTGGCCAGGAGTTTTGTCTGGTGGCCAGGGCTGGACAAAGACATTGAACGCTCGGTTGCAACATGCCACGCCTGTCAGAAAGCGGGGCCTACCCCACCACAGGCAACAATACAGGACTGGGAAACTTCCCGGGGTCCATGGTCCAGAGTGCATATTGACTTCGCTGGACCGACGAAGGGGAACACTTTTTTGATTGTGGTTGATGCAATTTCGAACTGGTTGGAAGTCATCCTCATGGCTTCCATAACCACTGAGGCTGTTATGAAACAGCTCGACAAACTGTTTCCAATGCATGGGCTACCTGATGTACTGGTTTCAGACAATGGGCCTCAGTTTACCGCCTTGCAGTTCAAACAATATTTGGCTGCCCAGGGTATCCATCACGCCTTAACCGCACCGGCCCATCCGGCTGCGAATGGCAGGGCCGAACGCATAGTTTGGTATACTAAGGAGGGCCTAGAGAGAATGGACAAGGGGGACGTGCAGGACAAACTCCACCGACTCCTAACCTTGCAACATATTACCCCTAGCAGCACTACAAATAAAAGCCCAGCTGAACTTTTAATGGGTAGGAAACTACGGTCCTACTTGGACAGGTTATACCCCACTTACACCTGGGACAAACCCCCCAACTCCTCCAGCAAATATCGTACCTTTGAAATCAGCAACCTAGTCTATGCCAAGAACCTTACCAGAGACCCTCTATGGCTGCCAGCCACCATCTCAGAAATCACAGGCCCCTGGTCCTACCGACTAACTTTAGATGATGGAAGGGAATTGAAGCAGCACATAGACCAGCTTCATTTCCGCAACCTCGGATGAAAAACTGCCACAGAACCAAAAATAATAAATTCCGACTATAAAACAACCAAAGGGGGGGGGAGTACAAATAACTAAAAAAGGGAGAGACGAACCTCCCATAACAAGACAACAAACTCTGCAAAACGACAATCTAACCAAACAAAAAGAGCACTCATGGTTAGATGAACCCCAAGAAAGAAGTCCGGGAGCAGGAGAGTGAAGCGAGACCTTCCTGGAAGGTGGCAGCCAGGCCAGCTCAACCAACCCAGTCAAACCAGGAGGGAGCGGCGGAGCCATCTCAACCGGCCCAAGAGACTCAGGCAGGAGCGGCATGGCTGACTCACCCTTCCAGGAAGTTCCATGGAGAAGGTTGAGAGAAGCAGCGATCCCATCCAAACCGCTTGAAGACCAAAACATGACTGAGCCGCACAGGTCAACTAGAACTAGAAAAATCCCCACCTACCTGTGCGACTACGTCACCCATGTTGGACTGAACTAACGGGGGAGGGGTGTTCTGTATGGAACTTGGTAGGTTCCAAGTCCCTCATTCTGATTGGCTGAAAAGGCCACTTATGGATTGGTTCACAAGGAACCAGTCTGGGAACCCGCCAAGCGGCGGGAAGAATTAAACAAGTGTCATTGGCCACAAGCCGGCAGGCAAGCCGCTATATAAAGGGCTGCCGTGTCTTGGGCTATGTTCCGTATCTTTTGCCTCACAGGTTTAATAAAAGAATTGTTGTTTGGAACCCAGTCTCACCCACTTCTTTTTGGACAGAACAATCTCTTCTCAAATAAAAGTCTTTACAGGTAGTCCTTGACTTAGGACCGGCTGCTTAGTAAATCTTCAAAGTTATGACAGGCCATAAAAAAGCAACTTGCAACCCAAATGCTAAGTTACAACAGCAAGCTACATTATGGTCTTAAATTGAGGATTATGTACACGTCTGATGACTAGAGAGTAGACCATTACTCTCAACATTTCTCCCAACCAAATTCTTCAGTGGAGATGCGGACAAGTCATTGAGAGCTAAGGATGGACTGAATGTGTCTTTCTGCATGCATCCCTGGACTACAATTCCCATCATCCCTTAGTAGTGGCCATATTATACAAGGATCATGACAGCTGTAACATCTGCAGGATCTGAGGGAGACTTCGATCATATTTCTTACAAACAAAAACCCTTGACCTAAATTCAGCATAAGAGAGATCCTTCCTTTTGTCTGCAGATTCACATATCTGGCCTGGCCTGTTAATTTCTTTATTAAATTTACTTTTGCAAGAAAGCCATGAATTAGCCTCAGTCAAAGCGGGTCCATCTGATTCATTTTGTTAATGCTTTTGCTCAATGGAGCTATCGTTACAATCAAGACTCAGTTAATTTCTATTTTGACACTTGCCACATGATGCTTAACTGGCTGGCCACAAATGTCAAAGTCACAGGAAATGTAAGTGAAGACTGGCGATTGTGGCTTTGTGACTGCACTAAAGAATTTTGCAAAATGGGCCTATTATCCTGGGCCCAGGAAAAGGGGGTGTGCAGTTTGCTTCATCTATGGTCAAGAATCCCCAGGTGAAAGTCCAGAGGTAAAACCTTCATCGTTAGCATGTTGACCGACTTGAGCATTGAGCCCTGGCCAGCAAGATGCAATTCAGGGATGAGAAAAGGAAGGTTTTATACCGAGCAACAAAAACAACAAAACCAACAAAAAAGTGCACAGGTATAAAAGTGCACTTGGCTCAACTGCAGCAACCATGAGAGGAATCTTTTTTTAAAACAGTTTATTTATACATGTTCATTTAAAATACACAAGGGCTTTGTGAACAGTGTATTGTTTGGGTCCATTGACTTACATAATATTCCCCGTGTTGGAAGTTAAAACCTAGCCCTCTCCTAGAAAAATGAAATATTTTAGGATATATTACAAAGGCAGAATATTTCTCCTAAAAGAGAAGTAGAAACTCAGAGAGGCAGAAACTTGGCCCCACCCACCTCCGGTGGTGGTATTCACATTTTTTTTACGACTGGTTCTGTGGGCGTGTCTGGGTGGGCATGGCTTGGTAGGTGTGGCAGGGGAAGGATACTGCAAAATCCCCATTTCCTCTCCACCCCACTAACCTGCTTTCCAGCTCTGTTCTCCTGTGCAGGGCAACCAAAGAAGACCCAGCCAATCAGGTGAGACTCAAGGGGAGCCAGAGAATAGATAGGGGAAAGGCCAGTCAAAGATGGGATTTGCTTTTGTCTCCGAATGACTCAAAACTCCTGCTACCGGTTTTCTCCAGAATCTGTCAGAACTGGGTGAATACCACCTCTGCCCCCCCTTCCCCATCTTTGTTAATGGACCATTAAGGCCTGGGCCAGTCTATTCTACATAACAAAAACCTAACTCCTTCAGTCAGAGCAATTCAACTGCCTGTCAGCCTTCAAGATCTTCTACTATCGCTTTGTATCTTTCGGCTGTCATAAGAAAGGGGGGGAGGGGAGGTAGGGATAACTCTGGGAAGTGAGTTGGGGGTGTTACATTCTTCTGTTGTGTAAATGAGGGGGGGGGGAGAGCATACAATAGGGTTAGGTTTCTATTTCTCGCTTAGCTTTCTTTTCTCTGCGCAACTGCAACCCGTTATCAAAGTATGCCAAGGTCAATGGACAGAGGCCTCATCATCACCTGAAGATGCCCACATGATCATATTCACAATTTCTAATTGGAAGTGTCATCTGAACTATTGGGGGTGGGAACACTTCCATCACTTTGTATATGTGAATTGCGTGCCTAATTTCTCAGATTCAGAATTCTTTGGTTGCTACCACTTCACTTTCAGTAAAAGATAACTTTTCTCTAAATTAAAGAGTCTAAGTATTTCTTTCTTGGATTTTGAATGGAGCTCCGACTGACACTGCCCTTCATTGCACCACTCACCAAGTTTCAACCAAACCTATCACACAGACAACCTACAAAGCCTCCATGTTTCCAGTATGTTTTTCCCCTCTTGAAACTGAACCTAGGAGGATATTTCTTTCAACACCCGCTTCTAATTTCTCCCTCTATTATCCAACCATTTATAAAATAAGTCCCATGTTTAAGGGACTTCTGGTTTGCAAGGCTTCAACGGTGGCAGGAATCCGTGATCGTGCACGGTTCCTGCTGTGCTCGCCGCTGGAGTGCCCCTGATCCAGCTGGATTTGGGGGCTATAGTTACCCTGTAGAGGTAACTGAAGACAGGGGAGACTCAGCAGGAGTCTAGGGGAATCGCAACCCCCCCTCCTCAGCTGGCTTAACTCCCTTTTCCAAAAGTGGTGGAGCAGTGGTCAGTAATGGCCGCCGCAAAGAAGCTTTCATCTGGATAAGAATGTGCAGGAGGAAGTTAAGAAAGTGAAAGTTTTTGGCTAACCGGGATGACAAGTAATATCTAAATGCCCTGGACTTTAAGTATTATTAAAGATATATTGTTCCCTATGAAGAAGGAAGAAACGGCAAATGAAAGTAAAAAGGGAAAGTTTGTTTTTTCTCACTCTCCTTCCTTACGGTGATAGAAAATGAATGGAGAAATCAGAAAAAAACATTTTGGCATCAGCAGGTAATTAAATTGAAAATTGAAGCTAAGGGTACAATAAAGATTTCTGAGCACTGAAAATTTTTTTATTTTTTTTTGCTAAAAGTGGGAAGGGAGAGGAAAAGAACTAACATTAAGATTTTCTTGGAGGAGGCTGCTTGGAATTTATAAGATTAGAGCGAAATTGGAAAGGGCCTGTCACATTGGCTGACGGATGCAAAACGTTTGTAAAAAGGACATAGCAGACGAGAAAATGTTCCATCCGTTATTATCCGCTCTCAAAAGTGCCCCAAATTTGCATAAGCAGAGCGGACAACAACGGAAAGGAACGGATGGGAACGGATGGGGGGAGGACGTAGAGGGGATGTAAAATGGATGCTCCATGGAAGCCTAGCGGATGGAAGTGGATGGGAGCCGATGGCACATCCGCAGGGCTTCCGGGGGAGCACAGCAAAGCGGACGCGCAGCGGAAGGAGCGGATGCCGAGCGGATGCAGAGCGGATGCAGAGCGGATACAGCGGATGCAGAGCGGAAGCCTAACGGAAGCCTAGCAGATGCCTAGCGGATGCAGAGTGTTCACTGCGCATGCGGGTAGGATGAATTGCATCAGCCCCACAGATATAAAGGGAAGCAGCTCGCAGATATAAAGGGAAGCAGAGGAAAGAACTGCTGCCAGACACAGCTCCAGCCAGCCAGCCAGCCAGCCAGCAAGCCAACAACCATGGGGAAGAAGAGGAAGCCTGTGGCATCTGCTGCCAGCCCTGGAAAGAGGGACAGGGCAACCATCCCACCCCCTGGCCCTGACTCTACTTCTGCTGGTGCTTCTGCTGCTGCTGCTGACTCTGCTGGTGCTGGTGCTTCTGCTGGTGCTTCTGCTGGTGCTTAAGCTGCTGGTGCTGGTGCTTCTGCTGGTGCTTAAGCTGCTGGTGCTGCTCCTGGTGCTGATGCTTCTGCTGGTGCTTACTCTGCTGGTGCTGCTCCTGGTCCTGCTGGTGCTCCTGGTCCTGCTGGTGCTCCTGGTGCTGGTGCTGGTGCTGGTGGTCCTGCTGGTCCTGCTTTGCTGCTACTGTTGTTGTTGCTGCTGCTGCTGGTAGTGGTGTGGTGGAGCAGCCCCTACAACCTCGAAGCCCCTCTGATGAGAGCTTCCATTGAAGAGGAACATGAGAAGGAGGTGCTGGAATGGCTGAGGGAGAACGAGTATCTTTGGCAGAAGGGACACAGGCTCTATCAAGACACCAAAAGGAAGCAGGCTGCTTGGAGAGAGAAGGCGGAGAGCCTGGGAAGTGCTCCTCGGCTGGTGGAAACACATGCACACCTGGTACGGGAAGCTGCACCTCAAGAAATCTGGCCAGGCCACGGTCTCAGCTCAACCTGGGTCTCAGCTGCTCCACAACTTCGTCAAACATGGCTGGCGGCATCCTCATGAAGTTCTGGAATGCACATGTGTCTTCGTTCCTGAGCTCCACCATCATCTTGTTATACAGTCCGTACTCTGCTCTTCTGGCGATCCATCTTCGGACCCAGACCCTTCTTGGCCGCCTCCTTTACTTCGCGTAGAACAGGTGAAAGAGCCTGTAGATGGCTTTGCACTGTTGTAGAACGATGGCGGCTACCAAAAGGAGTGTGTGATGATCCATGGTGGAGATGACTGGATGCTGTGGAAGAGCAAGAGCAAGGCTGAAGAGGTCTGCACCACAAGGCTGCTGGACTGAAAGTGAGATCCAGGTGAGTTCCTCCCCCTTTTTATAGGAAATATAGGTTTTCCGCTAGATGTCCTTTTGCATCCTCTAGACATCCTGCAGACATCCTAAATATCCGAGATAGGTCCCCTCTGCGAATGTTTTTTCCGTTTTAATGCTTTGTATGCGAGCTGCATCCGCTTTCATTCTTTCTCCATCCGTGCTACTAATGCTTTGTGTCCGTTCCACGTCCATTTCACTTCCTCTCTGTGTCCGTTTTCTGCTGGAGCGGATTTGATTTGCGTGGATGCACAGCGGATGCCTAGCGGATATAATGGATGCGTAATGGATGACGACGGATGTAGAATGGATGTTTCCTATATGCGTTGCGGATGCAGAACGGACGTGTTGGATACATTTTCCGCTCAAAAAGTTTTGTGCAGCTCAAAACTTTTTGAGCGGATGAAATGTCAGTCGACGGATGCTGGACGGATAGAGAGGAAAAATGGATGCAGTGAGTAAAGAACGGAAGTATCGCGTTAACCAACGGATGGCAAGTGTTTCTCTCTGTTTTACATCCTCTTTCCATCCGTTGGTGCAGTGTGACATGGGCTTAACAAAACTTCTAAAAGATATATTTCAACTGGAGCTTTATAACTGAACTATAACCCTAGGAAGAGAAAATATAAAAAGAAGAAAGTGCCAAATGAAACAGACTGTGTGTATTTGGATTGCTTGGTGACTTGGGACTTTTTCGAAATTACTATTTGAAAGACTAAAAATATTTGGGTTGTTTAAAAAAACTTTTTACAATGGCACTACTTGTTGATGAACTGAAAATTGAATTTAAAAAGCTAAAAGAAGAGGACCAAGAATGGAAGAGCTCTTCTGGATCTGTTTTCCATTTTTTAAAAATGGAAATTTATACATACCAGAAACTACAAGAACAAGAAGATTGTGATGAAGAAGAAGCCATCTTTAATGAACAAACAATTTTAGCTGGGGAAGAAAAGGGAAAGAAGGGAAAGAGAATGGAGAATTTAAGATTTAAAAAAACAACCAAAAAAGGGAAAAATAAGATGAAAAATCGATATAATGTTAGAAAGCAACAGAAAAGAGAAATACAGAAGAAGGTGGAGATCAAAAAGGTGGAGATTAAGGGACACGGGGGTAAAAAGACAGGATTGCAGAAGAAAGGAAGGGAAAAAGGGAAGAGAAGTTACCAAGGTTTAAAACAAGATGTAAAGAAACAAGATCTATTCAGAGATAGTGGGTAAAAATATGATTAAAAAAGAGATTCTGCAAAGTACATAAGATTGTATTGTTGTATTTATATTTGAAATAATGTTAGAAAATTGGATTTAATAATTGAGCTTAATTTGTTATGGACTATTGTTTTAACTATATTATAAACTTATTATTTTCTTTTATTTTATAATACAGTAAGTAGTTTCAGAATGTACTAAGCAGAACCAGAAGGAAAAGTATATATTATTTTAAGTGTTACATGTAGGGGAAAGATTTAAAGATGTTATACTTTAATCTGTGATTACAGGAGAATTTTTGTGTTAATGAGAAAAGACAAATAGAAAATTGAAATAGAACAGACAGAAGATATACCAGGAGTCAAGAGGGTAAAGGCAGGATTGGAGAGAAAAAGAAGGGACAAAAGGAAGAGAAGTTATTAAGGTTTAAAACAAGATGTAAAGAAACAAGATCTATTTAGTGATACTGGGTAAAAATATAATTAAAAAAGAAAAGTACACAAGATTGTATTGTTGTATTTATATTTGAAATAATGTTAGACAATTGGATTTAATAATACAGTTTAATTTGCTATGGATTATTGTTTTAATCATATTATAAACTTATTATTCTTTTCTATTTTATAATATAGTAAGCAACTTCAGAATGCACTAAGTAGAATCAGAATGAAAAGTATTTATTATTACAAGTGTTAAACTTAGGGGAAAGATTTAAAGGTATTATATTTCAATCTGTGATTACAAGATTACATTAACTTTGTGTTAATGAGAAAAGATAAATAGAAAACTGAAATAGAAGAAGAAAGGGAAGAGAAGAAAAAGGGAAGAGAAGTTATAAACGTTTAAAATAAGATGTAAAGAAACAAGATTTATTCAGAAATAGTGGGTAAAAATATGATTAAAAAAAGAGATTCTGCAAAAGTACATAAGATTATATTGTTGCATTTATACCTGAAATAATGTTAGAAAACTGGATTTAATAATAGAGTTTAATTTGCTATGGATTATTGTAATTATATTAGAAACTTATTATTTTCTTATTTTATTTTATAATATAGTAAGTAGCTTTAGAATGTACTAAGCAGAATCAGAATGAAAAGTATATATTATTTTAAGTGTTAAATTTAGGGGAAAGATTCAAAGGCGTCATACTTCAATCAGTGATTGTAGGAGAAATTTTGTGTGAATAAGAAAAGATAATAAAAACTTTAGATTCTTTAGATTCCAGGCTATCTCCTCCTTTTCTTACTCTCTTCCTCTTCCTTCCCACTTACAGCAAAATAAAATTTTCTTTCTCTTTTTTTTTTTTTGCCTTTTATATTCAGAAATCTTTATTATCCCCTTGGCATTAATTTTTCCAGTTTAAATACCTGTTGATATCAAAGCAGATTTTTCCGATTTCTCATTCATCTCTTCACTGTGAACATAAGGAAGGAGAGTGAAAAAAAAAAAAACCTACAACTTTCTCTTTTCACTTTCATTCGCTGATTCCAAGTCTTCGTTGGGAGCAATGTATCTTTTGGTTTTTTTTAGGATTTAAGTTCCAGGATACCTTAATTGTTTCTTCTTATCCCGGTCAGCCAAAGCTTTCACTTCAGTGCTTTCTTCCTCCTGCACATTCTTTTCCGGATGAGGGCTTCTTTAAGGCAGCCATTTCTGATCGCCGCTCTGCTGCCTTTGGGAAAGGGAGTTTAGCCAGCTGGGGAGGAAAGATGCGGCTTTCCTCAACCCTGCTGGAGTCTCCCCCATCTTCACCAACCTCTATGGGGTGGCTTAACCCCGAAGCCAACTGGCTCGGGGTGTTCCGGTGGCGAGCCCAGGCAGAAACCGTGCATGATCGCGGATTCCTGCCTGTCTCCGAAGCCCTGCAAAATGGAAGTAATTCCCAATGTATTATTATGGTAGTGAGAATATTGTGAGAGCAGTTACAGAAACAAGGGTGACTTCTCCACTCCACACTTCATAACTATGGACCTATCTTCTGTGCTGCATATAACAGAAGTTTGCATTTTTTTATTTGAAGATTTGAACAGTTTAAAAAAGTCAGATGATGGACAGATATTCTGAGATGATTGTCACTTATTACTCATGACAGTCACTTGATTTGTGACTTCTTTTTAAGTGGGGCATGGCGTGTTTCATCTTTGTATTTCTGTGGCCCTTCTGATTCCCACCAATCATTTCATTGGGTCAAAAGTAGGAATCAGTTATCACTGGACCCATCAGGAAGGCCCTGACGAAAGAGATGAAAAGCATTTAGTTAGCTTTTGGTGATTTGCACACTTTGTGAGAGGGTGGTGGCGACAAAAGGGGAGAGGGTATGATGGATTACTGTGAAGCAACAGTTTCCCAGGAAAGAGGGAGTACACTTAAAGGATGTGTGTGTGTGTGTGTGTGTGTGTGTGTGTGTGTGTGTTTGTGAAAAAATACAGAGATGAAGAAGTGATTTAAAGTAGCAACTCCTGAGAATCTCCCACGGTAGATCCAAAGTGAGTGAGTTTAGTCTAGCAAGATACTGTCGATTTGGCTGTTTGCACGAATCCATTTTTATAACAGAATAACAGAGTTGGAAGAGACCTTGGAGGTCTTCTATTCCAACCCTTGCTGAAGCAGGAAACCCTATATCATTTCTGACAAGTGACTGTTCATTAATCTGGACATTCCTGCAACTGTCTTTTATATGTTTTATCCTTCAATATTGCAAATGTGTTCTTACCAAGGCATTGTAAAGTGGTATTAATACATAATATGATCTGGATCAGCTTCACCAAGGACACCCATATCCATATTCCACAATTCTGTCGTAGGCTTCCTTATTCACATCAAAGTTTTTTTCTCTCTACCAGAGTTCATGCACCTCCCTCCTGATCCCTCCTGTACAGAAAACGTATTTTTAAAAATAGATAAAACCATTTGATGAGGCCAAAGTTAAGAAAGCGAACTGTCAGGCCCAACCTAAGAATGACATAGAACCAACCAGCCTAAATAGAGGGATAATTATTTTTACCAAAAATGAAACTGTCATAAACAATGCTGGCTCCTGTGGTTTTCTAATCGCTGTATAGCAAGAGGGAGAGAAGTGAGGAATTGTTGTTTCTTAATCTGATAAAGTTTTTTTTTTTTTTAACAAGAAAGTATTTACTGTAATTTTCCCCACTAAGTTAAAGTAAAATTATTTTTCCTTTCTTCTTTTCCACTTTAAATTTCATTTTAGAAAACATCACTGCTTTGCCTCATACAAAGGGTACCCTATATTCAAGGAGGCACTGTGAATGATTTGAGGAAACTCCCCTCCTTCAACATTAATATATCTCCCTTGTGAACATTTTGTGCAGATGTTTTCCCTTCCCCTCTGCAGAAAGTGGATCCATTGTCCCAGAGGATGAAGGAAGGTGACCCTTGGTCTTCTTCTGCTCTGCTGAAGGAGGCAACACAGAGAAGAAGTTCCATTTCTACAAGGATGGGGTGGAGATCACCAGCAGATATGAAGGTCTTTGGAAGGATTCCACTGATCCTTCAGATTCTCTTCAAAGCTCCTCTCTGAGAATCCTACATGCCTCATTCAACCACACTGGGGAATTTGCTTGCTGTTATGAAGAAAATATAAAAGGGCGCTGGATACTGTCTTCCTGGAGTCAGGGAGTGAAGGTCACAGGTGAGCCCGTTGGAGGAAGGATGGATGGGATGAATATTTGGATGTGAGATCATCAGGATGTGAGATCATCAGGAAATTACATCACCAAAAAAAAGGCCTGGAGAAAGGCAAATGGCTTCTGTGGGGTTGCTAAGAAAATTCCCCGGAGAGGTCCATGAAAGATCCACAATTTGCTGTAAGAGATGGTTATTTCAATTATAGATTTAATATAATCCAAACCTTGAAGAACAGGTCCTGATAAGAAATACTAAATCCTTCTTCTTTATTGGTCAAACAAATTTGGATCCAAGGTTCAGATCCTATATGGAGATATTCCTGGATGGCAATTCCTCTTATAATCCTGCTGGTTACATATGCCTTTTATTGTTGGAGGAAGAAGAGCAGTAAGTGAAGCAGTTTGGGTTCAAGGGCTCCCTTACCTGGAGTCCCAGATGGCTCCTGATGTGGTTGAAGATTTTGATGAAGAGATTCTCTGGGGAGGCAGGAAAAGAGAGTCAGGCCTGAATGTGAGAGGTCTGGGGGAAAATATGTGACATGATAGAAAGCAGTAGTTTCATCCTTATTTTTATTATTCTCTTGGAAGAATCTCCCTCTCAGGGACAACCTCAGCTTCCAGAAAACAAAGAGGAAAGAAATGATGGAGTGATGGAATCTCAAGCATCAACAGCAGCTGCTTTCTCATCTCTCAAGGTAGGTAGTGGGATTCATAGGTGACTTTAATCAGGGTCTGCAGGGAAAGGTCTTGTTTAAATTGATGAGTAGGTTCATGGGCTTCTCTGGAGTCACCCAACTGTTTTTGTGTAGAGGTGGCACAGATGGGCTTTAGAGTACCTGAACCATGTTCTTGTAATATTAGTAGATAGCTGAACTCTAACTCTGAAACTGAAGCAGGATTAATCTTCTTTAAGACCAACTTTCTGAACATTTTCCCCAAGTGTCTTCACCTGATGGGCTGGCAAACTTTCTTGGCTGTAGAAGACCAGCCAACCTTATTTATTTCTAAAGATCTGTAAATTGATGGATCCCTTGTTCTCAATAGGTTCCTCAGCTACAAGAGATTGAAGGTGTGAACAGTGTCCATTCTTTCATTAACATTTCTCAAAACTCTGAGGTCACTTACAGTTGCATCCAGGACTCCTTCCTTTAGTCTCCTCCTGGACCAAGAAGGAAGAACCGTCTTACACCACGGGAAGAAGAGGGGATATTCTACAGTGACATTGTGTTCCAACCCAAAAGGAGGCAGCAAAGTCATCTCTGATTGCAGCAAAATGGGTCTCTCTAGACATTGGCATCACCCTTGAACAGATGATGAGGTGCACATAAGCTTGAATTTATGGCAGAAGAGAAAACCCATCAAAAAGTGGGAAAATCTTCAACACCGTCCTATTCTATGAGTCTTATATTATGTCCACTCTTGAGCCTCCTAGGGAGATTTCTGTAATAGATTTGAACAACTTGTTCTCTTTGTTCCATCTGGAAAAACGCGCGGTAGACCGGGTTCCAGGAAACAAGTCTTTATTTCAAACAACCAACAGTAACGGAACGGCTGGCTAAAGCCGTGGCAGCCCTTTTTATTCAGGCTTGCCTGCCAGTTTATAGCCAATGACGTTTCTTTAACTTTGCTGCTTTTTAGCGGCTCCCTGGATTGGTTCCTAGTGAACCAATCCACTTTCGGCCTTTCTGGCCAATCAGAATGTTCAACTTGGACTCTTCCAAGTTATACAGAACACCCCTCCCCCTTTTAGTTTAGTCCTACGTGAGTGACGTAATCGCGCAGGTAGGTGGGGTTTCTTCTAGTTCTACTTGACCTGCGCAGTTCATTTTCACTGGAGACTTCGAGCGGTTCGGTCGGGATCGCTGTCTCTCCGGCTCTTCTCCATAGAACTGCCTGGAAGGGTGAGTCAGCATTGTTGCTACCGCTTGAGTTGCTCAAGCCGGTGGTTTTGCCGCTCCATCCTGGTTTTCCCAGGCAGGTCGAGCTGGCTTGGCTGGCCCCTTCCAGGATGGATTCCTCTTCACTTGGATTATTTATGCTGGTCTCATCTAACCGTAAGTGTTCTTTTTGCTCTTTTTGATTGGTTAGATGTTCTGGATTTATGTTTAATAGTTCATTTTCACCCTCTTTTTTATTTCTTTGTATTTCCCCCCCCCCCCCTTAGTTGTGTTTTCGTCGATTTTTATTGTTTGAGGTTGAACGGTTGTATTTCGCTCGATGTTTCGGGAACAAAGCTGGTCTATGTGCCACTTCCACTCTCTTCCATCATCCATGGTTAGACGGTAGGTCCGGGGGCCTGTTATTTGTGTGATTGTGGCTGGAAGCCAGAGAGGGTCCCTGGTGAAATTTTTTGCATAGACTAGGTCGCCGATTTCAAATGTGCAGTATTGGCGGGATGAGTCGGGGGGGGGGGGTTCACAGGTGTAATTTGGGTGCAATCTGTCTAAATGGGATCTGAGTTTCCTCCCCATTAATAATTCTGCCAGACTCATGTTCGTTATACTATGGGGGTGATATGTTGTAGTGTGAGTAAACAGTTTAGCTTGTCTTGGACATCCCCGTGGTCCATTTTTTCTAGGCCTTCTTTCATAAATCTGACTATTCTCTCGGCCCTACCATTTGCTGGTGGGTGGGCCGGTGCGGTTAGTGCATGGCGTATACCAAAGGAAGCTAAATACTGTTCAAATTGTATAGCGGTTAGTTGTGGCCCATTGTCGGACACTAGTACATCAGGCAAACCATGAGTTGCAAATAATTTGTTTAACTGCTTGATAACAGCGTCGGTTGTCATGGATGAGATTACTATAACTTCCAACCAATTTGAGTATGCATCTACGACAATCAAAAACATATGCCCCCTAGTAGGTCCTGCAAAATCAATATGGATTCGAGACCAGGGGCCTCATGGGGTCTCCCAGTCTTGTATGGGTGCTTGCAGTGGAGAGGGTCTAGTTCTCTGGCACTTATTACATGTAGCTACCCAGTATTCAATATTCTTGTCTAAACCAGGCCACCAGACATAGCTCCTAGCCAGGCTTTTCATTTTTACTATGCCTAGGTGGGCTTCATGGAGCATGCCCAACACTTCTTCTGCAGTCTGGAAAGAATTACCACCCGATCACCCCATAACAAACAACCCTTTTGAATTGACAGTTCAGTCTGTCTGGTCCGAAAAGGTTTAAAATTTTCAGTTTTTTGGTTTTCCGGCCAGCCTTTACCTACCCAATTCAAAATGTGGGCAGTCACTGGGTCTTTTGCGGTAGCTCTGGCGACATCATTGGCAGACAATGGCAGTTCAGGACAGGCCTCTATTTGTAGTGTAGCAGTAGTCGGAGCTGGGTCATCTTCTGTTGTTGGCAATGGTGCTCGACTTAATGTGTCTGCATGGGTGATTTGTTTTCCGGGTCAATGCAGCAATGTATATGAGTATGCAGCTAGGAATTCTGACCATCTAGTCATTCGGGGGGATAAAATGTTCAGTGTGGGTTTGTTTCCTGCCAAATTTCCTAGTAACAGTTAATGGTCAGTTACAATGGAAAATGTCCTCCCATAGAGGTATTCGTGAAAACGTTTAACTCCGGCGACGATTGCCAGGGCCTCTCTGTCTAGTTGGCTATAGTTGCGTTCCGCTTTGGAGAGCGTTTTTGAGTAAAAGGCGATGGGTGCCTCTCTCCCGTTGGGCAATTGGTGGCTCAGGATGGCACCGACTCTGAATGGTGAGGTGTCACAGGTGACCGTCAATGGGAGTGTGTTACTAAACTGAATAGGAATGGTGTCTGAGGTTAATAAGTCTTTTATGCTTTGGAAAGCTTTTTGTTCTTTGTGACCCCAAGTCCAATTAGTTTTTTTATCCAGTAAATGATGCAATGGTTCTGCTATCGTTGCTTTGTGGGGGAGGAATACGTTATAAAAGTTTATTAGACACAAAAATGCTTGTAAGTCTGTTTTGTTTCTAGGTCTGGGTGCGTCTTTAATTGCTTTGACTTTTTTTTCTGTAGGGTGTATACCCTCTCCGTCAATTAAATACCCTAAAAATTCAACACAATCAGTAACTAGACAGCATTTTTCCTTTTTAACTTTCAGCCGGATTCTCGAAATTTTGTTAGCAAATTTTGTTAGTTTTGCTTCTAATTGGGTCGTGTTTTTTTGCTGAAATTAGGACATCATCAAAGTATGGAACGACCCATTTAATTCCATTTAATAGGTGTTCCATGAGGCTTTGGAAAATGCCTGGGGCAACGCTTACTCCAAATTGAAGTCTGTTACATTTGAATGCCCCTCTGTGAGTTACTATTGTCTGTGCCTTGACTGTTATTGGGTCTACTGGAAGTTGTTGATATGCTTGGGCTAAATTGAGCTTGGCAAAAAATTTTCCTCCCCCAAGTGAATGCAGTAAGTGCTGTATGAATGATACCGGGTATGCGCTTTGCTGCAACGCATGGTTCAGGGTAGCTTTGTAGTCTCCGCAGATGCACACAGACCCGTCAGGTTTTACTGGTGTAACTATTGGTGTTTCCCACCTAGCATGGTCAATTGGTTCTATGACTTCTTGCGCAATTAATTTGTTTAATTGTTCATCTATTTTGGCTTTTAACGCAAAGGGTACTCGTCTGGCCTTTAGCCTTCTTGGTGCTATCTGGGGATCTAAACTAAAGGAAATTGGGGTCCCCCGATACCTGCCTAGAGTGCCATCGAAGATGTCCTGGAACTCGTGTATCAGGTTATCTTCCCAATCGGTTGCGGCTATTCTGCTCACTCCGGTCATTCCAATGCCCAATGGTGCGAACCATTCGATGCCCAGGAGACTGGGACGGTCTCGGTCAACTATGGTTAGCGGCAGGACTTCGGCGTGCTGTTTGTAAGTGACTTTGAAGTGTCCTAGACCTACCACAGGGATCCTGTTTCCTTGGTAGTCCTTTAGAATTAATTTTTGTTTCTGAAGTTCTTTTAGTCTTATGTTTGGAACTAGCCGTCTGATTGTGTTTCAAGACACCATTGATGGGAAGGATCCTGAGTCGACCTCCATCTCGCAAGGGCTTCCTTCAATTTTCATGATAATTTTGACCTTTCTCCCGCTTTCTGTCTGTGTGCTTCCGATAGTGACAGTCTGGTGGGTTTTTTCGTGGTTGCTAGTTCCTTTGCTGCGCTCCCATTTTCTGTCGGCTTGCCTCGATTCAGTTCTTAGTGGGGAATTACTGTGCCTGCTAGAACTGTTGTTTTTACAATTTCTGCAAACTCTCTCGATGTGTCCCCTTTTCTTGCAAGCCCAACAGATGGCATCAAGGAACCTGCACTTGCCTCGGGCGTGGTTCCCTCTGCAGCCAGCGCATTCTCACCAATTTCTTTTTTTGCGCCTTTTTTTGTTTGCGTACAGGCGATGGACCTCATCATCATCTTCTTCTGTTTCTGATGATGTGCCGAGGTCTTCGTGGTGTGTAGTAGAGGGAACTTGCTTCTTTCCCCTGGGTATGGTCATTGCATCAGTATTGGCATTCATCAGCTTCATTGTCGCTGCTGATTTCCTTGCGGCTTCTGCAGCGGTGGCTTCCGTGATCGCTTCAGCCACAGTTATATTAGACTTATTCAATAATTTACTTTGTAAGTGAGTCTTTTAGACCTAAGACGACACGATCTCACATGGCTTCATCCATATTCTGGAATTCGCAAGCTCCACCCAGATGTTGGAGGGCCGCTATGAAATCAGCGATGGTCTCGTCTTCCCTTTGGTCTCTTCTGTAGAACTCGTGTCTTTTAATGAGATTTGACACCACAGGTGCGTAGTGAGCCTTTAGCATTCAGTTAAGCTCAGACCAGGTCATCTGTTTCACGTCTCTGGGCTTCGCCAATGCCTTGGCCACCTTGAACACGGTTGGCCCACAATGAATAGGAAGACAGCCCTCTTCCGCTGATCCAAAATTTCCTCCATTTCGTTGCTCTCTAAAAACATCAGGAAACGATCGATGTATGATTCCCAATCTTCTTCGTTGGGGTTGAAAGGTGCGGGTGGCACATTATTACCAGCCATCACTTCTAGTGTGGTTTTCTTGCCATGTGCTCAGTCTCCGCTTCAGGACGATCCCACCTTCGTCACCAGTGTTCCGTCTGGAAAAACACGCGGTAGACCAGGTTCCAGTAAACAAGTCTTTATTTCAAACAACCAACAGTAACGGAACGGCTGGCTAAAGCCGCAGCAGCCCTTTTTATACAGGCTTGCTGCCGACTTATAGCCAATGATGTTTCTTTAAATTTGCTGCCTTTAAGCAGCTCCCTGGATTGGTTCCTAGTGAACCAATCCGCTTTCGGCCTTTCTGGCCAATCAGAATGTTCAACTTGGACTCTTCCAAGTTATACAGAACACTCTTTGTAATGTACTAATACATTTTGGTTTTGCCTTCTTTAGAATTGGCACTGTAATACATTGGAGAAAAGTAGTTTTTTAGGGAGGGAGGGAGAGAGGGAGAGGGAGAGGGAGAGGGAGAGGGAGGGAGAGAGAGAGAGAGAGACCTGATGCATCAGATTGAAATGAGGCCTAGTTTGGAGGACCTTTTCCACTCTGAAACATCTCTTGGACCTGCCAGCTCATCTAAGAGATTCTTCATCCTTTTTTCAGGTTTCATATCTGACCCGCTCAAGATGAAGAGAAGATCCAGGATTCTTTCCTTGTTGGGCTGTTTCTATCCATATTTGTTTGAACATGGACAGTATCTGGAAAAAGGTGCCCATCCTTTAGGGCATTTTCCTTTGAATACTAGCTGGGTCTTCTAGCTGATGATCTCTCCTCACTGTTACATTTTCTCAGGGATTTGAGATTTCCTTTTTCTTTGGCCCACTATTATTTTTGTTCTGCTTCAGAATTTGGATGGATGGATGGTGCATGGAGATCCCAATTCTGAGATCTTCAGTAAAGTTTAATGTCAATGAAAAGGCAAAATAAAAGCTAAAAAATAGACACACGTTGTGATTTTTATATTGTAATATTTCTCAGGCACTAGAATCACAAAAGGTTCTGGACTGTGCATAAGAAGGGACAAAAATTTGGGGGTGCAGTATGACAGCAAAACCATACATTTAATCAAAGAATGGTTTTGAGGAATTCCACATTTATTTTATCTTGAATATCAAGGCAAAATAAACTGGTACCTTATCTTTTGCAGGGAGCTATTGGCTGTTAATTTGCAAATCCAGGATAATCTTTGCCCTAATTTTAATTTATAATATTTATCTTAGGACAAATTTTAACTCTTTATCAAAATAGATCATGGTTTGAGTGCCCTTCAGGCACTTCACAATAAGGATAATCATTCTGATGCTTAGATTCAAACAGCAATTTCCAGAACAGTTTTTACAGAATATGCTGCTCTAAACTTTTCATAATTCATAGTTTATCATTTGTTTTATTCTGCTCCTCACGGTCTCTGGGCGATGCTGCATGGTGGTGAGAAGTACCTGGAACCTGTTGGCCAGGATGCCAAAGGCGTTCTCCACCACCCGCCTTGCCCTGGACAGCCTGTAGTTGAAGATCCTCTCTTCACGGGTGAGGAGTCTGGAAGTGTAGGGCTTCATGAGGTAGGTTGTGAGGGAGAAGGCGTCATCCCCCACGATGAAGTAGGGCACATCTTGCGTGTCACTGGGCAGGGGTTCTGGATCTGGGAAGCCCACGATGAGGTTGCCTTCCAGCTCCTCCTTGAGGTGACTGGCGTTGTATACCTGGACATCTGAAGATGAGCCGTTGCCTGAAGCATCGATGTACATGAACTTGTAGTCAGCATCAACCATGGTGAAGAGGATGATGCTGAAGAAGCCCTTGTAGTTGAAATAAGTGGACTCTGACTTGGCTGGCACTTTGCAGGCCACATGCTTGCCACCTATGGCTCCAACGGTGTGTGGGAAGTTCCACCTCTGATACCACTGCTCTGCAACTTTCTTCCATCCTTCTTCAGTGGAGGGTCACTGGAGGAGCTCCTCCAGGTATTATTCGATGATGGCCTGCGCCACTTCTCTGACCACATTGCTGATAGTGTTGTGTGGCACCCTCCATCTGTACTGCATGCTCCTGTAGGAGGTCCCTGAGGCCAGGTGGCACAGAGTGAGTGCCACCTTGAGCCCAGGGTCCAGGCTGGGCTGGAAGCTGGTGTTTGCCTTGGTCAACTGGGGTGTCAGTCGTTGCACAACTTCGTCAAACATGGCTGGTGGCATCCTCATGAAGTTCTGGAACGCCCGTGTGTCTTCGTTCCTGAGCTCCACCATCAGCTTGTTGTACAGTCAGTCCTCTGCTCTTCTGGCGAACCATCTTCAGATCCAGACTCTTTTTGGGTAGCTCCTTTTCTTCTCGCAGTAGAGTTCACAGAGCCTGCAGATGGCTTCGCACTGTTGCAGAACGATGGTGGCTGCCGAAAGGACTTTGTTACAATCCATGGTGGACATGACTGGATGCTGTGGAAGAGCAAGAGGCAGATGAAGGCTGCAGAGGTCTGCACTGCTGGGCTGCTGTTCTGAAAGTGAGATGCAGATGAGTTGCTCCCCCTTTTTATAGGCAATATAGGTTTTCCGCTAGGCATCCTCTAGGCATCCTCTAGACATCCTTAATATCCAAGATAGGTCCCCTCTGCGAACATTTTTTCCGTTTTAAACACTTTGTTTCCGTGCTGCATCTGCTAGGCATCCGTTCTGCGTCCGTTCCACTTCCTCCCCACGTCCGGGTGGATGGAGTTGCGCGGATGCGTAGCGGATGCCTAGTGGATATAGCGGATGCGTAATGGATGCGTAGTGGATGCCTAGCAGATGCGTAGCGGATGCAGAATGGACGAACTGGATACATTTTCCGTGCAAAAGTTTTGGGCAGCCCAAAACTTTTGGAGTGGATGAAACGTCAATAAACGGATGCTGAACGGATAGAGAGGAAGCAAAATGGAGGCAGTGAGTACATCGCATTTTCGAACGGATGGCAAGCTTTTTTGTCCGTTTTACATCCTCTTTGCATCCATTGGTTCAGTGTGACATGGGCTTTAGGAACAGATCTGGCATGTCAAAAGCAATTTCCTAAGTGAAAGTTTTTCATGAATTACACAGAACCCACTTTCTTTCCTCTCTTCTCTCCTTCCACTTCTATACTTCATAAATCATGAGAACCAATTAACTGCAATTGGAAATTCTTACGACACATAGAATAACCTTGAACTTTTCAACTCCTCTAACTCTCTAAAAAAAAATGTGGCAGCTGAATTTCATAGCTTACAGGCGTCCTCCCTTGAAAACTCCTCCTTCTAAAAGAAAAGAAAAAAAACACATACAGGGGTTAATACATTGTTCTTAATCCCCTCTCCCCCCCCCCTAAGGACCCTTCGGTTTGTTGGGAAAATCTTCATGGAATTGGTTAACCGATTGATCAGCAAGAACATATCAACTCTTTACCCAACTAGCATCTGAGAGGGGGTATCTGTTACATATTAACATACTTGTAAAACCCTAACCTGATTGGCTGAAACGAACTCCACTGTGATTGGCCAAGACGCACGACGGTGATTGGTTGGTAAGGAATCTCCCGTGATTGGACAAACTGATCATGGGAGATTCAGAAAGCTGTCATTGGGTGAGAGCTGCCGGCTAGCTCTATAAGAAGAGCTGCCGCGACTCGCTAAAGGCTACACAGATCTATACCTAGAATAAAGAGCTGAAGTCACACTGGTCTCCTGTCTCCTGATTTCCCATGCTTCTACACTGGCTACAAGGATGGGATCCTGAGGCAAAGAGACCAGTCGGGCATGTGGAAAACCGAGCTGAACAACCAACAAGATGGTCGGCAGCAACTCGCCACCTGTACCATTCGACCTGGCAACCGAGGACTGGGAATCTTACATCAATAGATTCCTCATGTTCCTTGAGAGCAATAATCTCAAGGATGCAAATGACCACTGAAAGAGAGCTGTGTTCCTGACCCATTGCAGACCAGCCGTATTCAAGATGGCCAAAGCATTGGCCAAGCCAGAGGACATGAAGGAGATGACTTGGCCAGATCTAGATTGATTACTTTGAAACCACTATGCCCCAGCCATGCCAAACCTGATCCGGCAACACAAATTCTACCATCGGGATCAAAAGAACGGAGAGAGCATTGTGGATTTCGTGGCAGCATTGAGGAACATCGGAGGTGCATGTGGCTTTTCAGACATGGACGAGGCTCTGAGGGACCGTGTGATTCTCAGTCTCAGAGACCCCATGCTCCAGAGCAGGCCAATGGCTCGGGCAGACATTACAGTTACCGAAGCCATTGCTGAAGCCACCACAGCTGAAGCCACGAAGAAATCAGCGGCCAAGATGTGACTAATGAATGCAAGGGACCGGCCAACAACATCAGAGACCAACACATCCCCTGAAAAACGAACTGAAACTGGTCACAAAGCAACAACAGCGCACCACGAGGACGTCGATCTATCACCCAACACCGATGATGAAGAAGAAGAGATCCACAAATTGCAAGCAGAGTGAGACTGATGGAGAAGTCATAAGTTGGGCTTCTAGTGTGCTGGTTGCAGCGGCGACCACCCCCGTTCTGAGTGCCAGTTTTAGACGCCATTTGCCGGTACTGTGAAAAATGGGGGCATATCACCAAGGTCTGCCGAAACAAACGGAACTCCAGCCCAAGACGACGCGACAACACACCTCCCAGAAACTGAGACAGATTCACAGAGAACCGATGGAACCGTGAAAATCGAAGCAAGTCGCTCAGCGAGACCAGACGATAGGAAGAAACCCATCAAACGGTCACAATCGGCCATTCAGACAACTCAGACACAAGAAAAATACACATGTAGGTCAGCATCGAAGGCAGGCCATGCAGAATGGAGGTGGACTCTGGATCATACTTCTCCATGGTGTCCTGGGACACAATTAAGAGGTTAGTGCCCAGTTTACAGAAATAAGAGCTGGAGAACCAGAGACTCCCCATTAAAGACTATCAGGGGAACAGGGGAATAGGAATTGGACACTTCTATGTAACCTTCAAAAGGCATGGAAAAGTACTTCCACTCACTATTGTCGACAGAGACCACTCAAGCCTGCTGGGTCTGGAATGGTTCGCGCCATTAGGGATCGAGATGACAGGCATCAACCATGTCGAGGAAACAGACTGGGAAGAGAAGCTGATGAAGGAATTCCAAGAAGTGTTTGACGTACAATTAGGCAAGTACCGGGGGTCCCCAATATCCTTTAGCTTGAACCCCAATATTGCCCCAGTCCAGCTCAAACCAAGATGAGTTCCATTCGCCTTCAAACCAAAAATAGACAAACAATTAGATAAGCTCATCGCACAAGGGGTCCTGGAACCAATAGATCATGCATGCTGGGAGACCTCAATAGTCACCCCAATAAAACCAGACGGGTCCGTGAGAATTTGTGGGGACTATAAAGCAACACTTAACAATGCACTGCAACAAAGTGCATGCACAGTCCTGGTGGTCCTCCTACAATCCTCCTACAATCACTCGGGGAAGGAAAACTCTTTGCGAAGCTCTGCTTGGCACAAGCATATCAACAGCTGCCCGTCGATACCAAGACTGCGGAAGCGCAAACTATCATGACCCACAGGGGGGCTTTCCAGTGCAAAAGGCTCCAATTTGAAGTCAGTGTGGCACCAGAGGTGTTCCAGAGTCTAATGGAATGGTTACTCCAAGGAATTAAGGGAGTCGTGCCATATTTTGATGACGTGTTGATAGCGGCCAAAGACAAAAGACAATTCAGAAACTGACTCAGAGAAGTCCTACAAAAATTTAAAAATGCAGGACTTAAAGTTAAAAAAGAACAGTGCCAGTTATGCACTGAAAAGTTTGAGTTCCTGGAATATCTGGTGGATAAAGACGGAATCCACCCTACCCACAAAAAAATAAAAGCAATAAAGGAAGCCCCGAGACCTCAAAATAAGGCAGAATTACAGGCCTTTCTGGGACTAATCATTTTCTACAATGTATTTTTGCCACAGAAGGCAACAACAGTGGAACCTCTGCATAGGTTGCTCGACAAGACATCCGTTTGGTCCTGGGGCAAGCGGGAAGAGGCCGCCTTCCGGAACATAAAAGACCTCCTCACATCACAATCAGTCCTCATCCAGTACAGCGAGAC
>BLBF01000116.1:298213-316914 GCA_015471245.1 Laticauda colubrina
GCAGTGGGAGCAAGGAGAGGGCACTACCACCAGAGGCCAACCCACATCCACCCCCAGCTCCACCCCCACAGAAAGGCAGAGAGGCAGACTGGAGGGGCAGAGCCACACTGTCCTGCTGGAGATCAGGGACACCATCAGAAGTAGTGTAGATCTCCTCTCTCAGCTGGTACACAATGACGTCCCATCCTCCAACCGCAAGCCCTTCCTCACCTACGTCAACCAGACCCTCATGAACATGTCAGAATCACAGTACCAGGTGATAAAGTACAGGATCACTGGTCTTCTTCACAACCATCCAGACCCAGCTGAACCTGCTCCCACCCAGTCCAGGCCTGCTCCTTCACCCCATGTGATGTCACTGCCCTTCCAAGGCTTTCCACAGGCCCTCACCTAACAAGGCTACAGCTACCAGGAGCTCCAGCAGCACAGGCAGCCCTTCCCAGTCCAGGCACAGGTACATCAGACGCCACCGGTGCCACCAACGCCACTGATGCCACCCATGCCACAGATGCCACCCACGCCACAGATGCCACCCATGCCTCACCTCGGTCAGCTGCAGACCAAACATCCCCACTACACTGCTCCTTCCCCCACCCCACAGCCAAGCCCGGCCTCAGAGCATCTGTCATCGGTATTGGGGCTTACACCCCATGTCCTGGAGGAAGGGGCTCTCAACATTACAGGACTGAGCCTGTTGTCCCCTCGGGGCCAGGCACATCAATGATGCCTCAGACCAGCACTCCAGCAGCAGCCACCACCACAGCACCTGGACCCTTCACCCCTGAGACTGGGCATGCCTCAGAGTGACCAAGAAGTGTGCCAGAGACAGGTGGCTACCTGTTGACTTGATCTTTGCTTAAGACACTTGGGTCATTTTTCTTTTACAGCTTGTTATTAATAAAGATTATCTTTGCTTCACACACTTGCTTCATTTATTTTAGTCAATAAAGTCTTGGTGGAAACTTTTAGAAATGGTTTAAGCCTTTGCATGCTTGTGGGATGGGTTAAGATAGCAGTGGGATGGGCAGGGATACCATTGGAATGGGTAATCGCTGTGGGATGGACAGGGATACCTTTGGGATGGGTAATAGCTGTGGGATAGATAAGCTTCCAGTGCAAGCATAGTGGGACTGTATGGTCCACCCTCTCAGGTGCCACACCTATGGCCCTTTATTATCAGTAACAATGTAATCATTGATCCACACATTTCAACATAAACACAACTCTTTATTAAATGCCCTGTTCATTGTAGGGCCACTCAACATACATGGTCCAATCTCATCAGTGTGATGAGACAGGCTGAAGGAAGCATCCATTAAGCATCTACCATCCTGTCTTGCCACTCCACTGCTCCAGCTGGGGAGTTGCACCAGTGTTTCAGGAGGTTGCGCTGCTTCTTCCCTTTACGTGAAGCTCTGTTGGGGCCTTGCACATCCACAGTATCTATCAGGTTTCGCCCTTGCATCCATTCCCCAGGCTCCATGTCCCCATTGCCTTGTTGGAGACCCAAGAGCCTATTCTGCAACACTGGGTAGCAGGTGCGCATGAGATTGTGCAGGATGCAGCAAGCTTCCACGATGCTCCTCACGGTCTCTGGGCGTTGCTGCATGGTGGTGAGAACCTGTTGGCCAGGATGCCAAAGGCGTTCTCCACCACCCGCCTTGCCCTGGACAGCCTGTAGTTGAAGATCCTCTCTTCACGGGTGAGGCATCTGGAGGTGTAGGACTTCATGAGGTAGGTTCTGAGGGAGAAGGCGTCATCCCCCACGACGAAATAGGGCACATCTTGTGTGTCGTTGGGCAGGGGGTCTGGATCTGGGAAGCCCATGATGAGGTTGCGTTCTAGCCCCTTCTTGAGGTCACTGGCATTGTATACCTGGGCATCTGAAGCTGACCCGTTGCCTGAAGCATCGATGTACATGAACGTGTAGTCAGCATCGACCATGGCGAAGAGGATGATGCTGAAGAAGCCCTTGTAGTTGAAATAATTGGACTGATTTGGCTGGAGTTTGCAGGCCACGTGCTTGCCATTTATGGCTCCAACGGTGTGGGGGAAATTCCACTTCTGATACCACTGCTCTGCAACTTTCTTCCAGCCTTCTTCAGTGGAGGGGTAGTGGAGGAGCTCCTCCAGGTATTCTTCGATGATGGCCTGCACCACTTCTCTGACCACAATGCTGATGGTGTTGTGTGGCACCCTCCAGCTGTACTGCATGCTCCTGTAGGTGGTCCCTGAGGCCAGGTGGCGCAGAGTCAGTGCCACCTTTAGCCCAGGGTCCAGGCTGGGCTGGAAGTTGCTGCTCTGCTTGGTCAACCTGGGTCTCAGCCGCTCCACAACTTCGTCAAACATGGCTGGCGGCATCCTCATGAAGTTCTGGAATGCACGAGGGTCTTCGTTCCTCAGCTCCACCATCAGCTTGTTGTACAGTCTGTACTCTGCTCTTCTGGCGATCCATCTTTGGACTCAGACACTTCTTGGCCACCTCCTTTTCTTCGCATAGAATAGGTGAAAGAGCCTGTCGATGGCTTCACACTGTTGTAGAACGATGGTGGCTACCAAAAGGAGTGTGTGATGATCCATGGTGGAGATAACTGGATGCTGTGGAAGATCAAGAGCAAGACCAAGGCTGAAGAGGTTTGCACCGCAGGTCTGCTGGACTGAAAGTGAGATCCAGGTGAGTTCCTCCCCCTTTTTTAGGAAATATAGGTTTTCCGCTCGGTGTCCTTTTGCATCCTCTAGGCATCCTGCAGACATCCATAATATCCGAGATAGGTCCCCTCTGCGAACGTTTTTTCCGTTTTAATGCTTTGTATGCGAGCTGCATCCGCTTTCATCCTTTCTACCTCTGTGCTACTAATGCTGTGCATCCCTTCCGAGTCTGTTTCGCTTCCTCCATGTGTCCGTTTTCCACTGGAGCGGATGCGAGTGGTGCGGATGCACAGCGGATGCATGCGGATATAGCGGATGTTTAATGGATGATGACGATGTAGAACAGATGTTCCCCGTATGTGTTGCGGATGCAGAACGGACGCGTTGGATACATTTTCCGCTCAAAAAGTTTTGTGCAGCTCAAAACTTTTTGAGCGGATGAAATATCAGTCGACGGATGCTGGACGGATAGAGAGGATAAAAAATGGAGGCAGTGAGTACAGAACGGAAGCATTGCGTTAACCGACGGATGGCAAGTGTTTCTCTGTTTTACATTCTCTTTCCATCCATTGGTGCAGTGTGACATGGGCTTTATCACGTAGCAATGTCCTTGAAAAACAATTTCACAAGCCTCTAGTTGGAAGTGTTACAAAGTTTCTTTACTCTCACTCTCCCCCTCCTTTCCCAGACAAAACATAATAAAAGTCAGAAAAAAGTATAGCTTAAGGGAGCCTCTAATCTAAAATATTACAAAAAGCCTCTAACTTAAAATATGACAAAATCAAAAAAGAAGAGAAGAGGAAAAAATAGATATGAATAGATATGAATAAAAAGAGAAAAAAACAGTCCAGTTTGCAAATGCTGAATCACAATAGGAATCCAACCATAGAAAACATAAAACAAAGCCTTTCTTTGACACTTCTGTTTAAAAACTGCCACTTATTCAGTTCTGTCAAAACTTTTACAGATTCTATTTCCCCTTAGGGTGTCCTTTGAAGTCCTTTTAAGTCTTAGAATAATAAAAGAACAGTTCTCACCAAACCGACACACTTTCTCTTTCAACCTCTTCCATTCGGAGCTGTTCTAACTTCAGCAGCTTTAGGGGCTGCCTCTCTGCTGCTGGCAAAAGGGCTTCTCCTTGGTCAACCAGGGACTTTGCAATATCCTTGGGATCTACAGGACGCGCCTTTCACTATCACTGTCTCTTCGGGATGGTTTAGGTCCTTTTGGACTATCCAGGGGCAAAGATATCAGCTGCAATCTCAGACCTCCAAGATTGCATGCAATATCGTCACGACGCCAGCTCCTCCCCCTCCTTTAAGCTTCATTTAAAGCTTTTTTTGTATCTTCCCACCCATTCTTTAATGAGTTCATCCATCCTGTCAGGGATTTGGATGAGGGAGATTATCTAGGTAACTCTAGCTTCGGGACAAAATCCATTCCAGTGTTGATTTGGAATGGAGTCAATCCCATGCTGCTATGTACTGCATTATTGTAAGCAATCTCTGTGAATGGTAATAACTCAGCCCAATTTTCTTGTTGATAATTTACATAGCATCTAATGTATTGTTCAATCATGGCATTAGCCCTCTCAGCTGCTCTGTTACAAGCAGGATGGAAAGCTGAGGATAACCCTTGAGAAGAGCCAATGGATTTCAGAAATTCCCTCCAAAATTTTGTGATAAATTGTACCCCTCTGCCTGATATTGCTCTGCGAGGTACTCCATGTAGTTTATAGATATGTTTCACGAACAGCTTTGCAAGATTTTTGCAGATGGAAGCTCTTTGAAGGCTATAAAATGGGCCTGTTTAGAGAATATGTCAATATATATACAGTCCAAAAGACTGTATTCCCTTCTCTCTTAAGTCATTCAACAATAAAGTCCATTGCAATTTCTTCCCAAGGTTGAGTTGTTTCAGCAACTTGTTGCAGGAGGCCAGGGGTTTTTCCAGTTCTGTGTTTCATCATGGCACAAATTGAACAACTTTTTACATAGTCCTCGACATCAGGTTTCATTTTTGGCCACCGGAACTGTCTTCTTAGTAAATGTAGGGTTTTTAGGAATCTGAAGTGGCCTCCCAGCCAGGAGTCTTGGCTACACTTTAGTACCACTTGTCTTGGGGTTGTTGGTACATAAAGCTTAGTCCCTTTCCAGGCTAATCCATCATTCATTGTCAACTTGGTTTGATGGTCCAGGAGCCAAGGATCGGTGAACAGGGCCATTTTCAATTCTGCAGTCAGCTTACCTTCCAAGTGTTTGCGGTTGTGGTTAGCTTGGGTTTGAGTGGTGACTTGGCTGGCCAATTGAGCGTCTGAAATTAAGGCTTGTACGATTTCCTCTCAGTGGCTGTCAAACTGCATCTGCCAGTGTGTTTTTCCTTTTGGGGATATATTTAATGTTGAAATTGAATCATTTGAAATATTGGGTCCAGCAGATTTGTTTGGGTGATAATCTCCTAAGGGTCTTTAGAGCCTTGAGGTTCTTATGATCAGTCCATACCTCAAAGGCCTCTGGCGCCCCTTCTAGAAAATGCCTCCAAGTCAATAAAGCCCATCATACAGCAAATGCTTCTTTCTCCCAGACCACCCACCTTTGCTCTGTGTCTGTCAGCTTTTGGGACACATAGGTGCAAGGCATCAGTTGGCCTTGAGAGTCTTTTTGCAGCAAAATGGCTGCCACCGCTACATCACTTGCATCTGTTTGGACAATAAAGGCTTGGTCGCATCAGGGTGCTTGATGATGGGCCCCGTTGCAAAGAGGCATTTCAATGTCTCGAAAGCTTTCTGACAGTCCATGGTCCAAGCCAGGGGCTGATTTTGCTTCAGTTTGGTGGGTGATGGGCCCATTTTTAATAGCTCCATTAACGGGAGGGCAACTTCAGCAAAGGATGGAATGAATTGTCTATAGAAGTTGGCAAACTCTACAAAACTTTGAAGTTGTTTTCTGGTTCTGGAGAGTAGGCAGTCCAGCACCACTTTCACTTTTCCAGGGTCCATTTCAATTGCTATGTTGGATATTTGATAGCCTAAATAATCTATCCTATCCAAATATCCTATGTTGGATATTTGATAGCCTAATAATGATTCTTTGTGGAATTCGCATTTTGAGAGTTTCACATATAATTTGGTGGCTAAGTTTTTCTAGGACTTGTTGGACCAATTGAACATGTTCTTTCATGATCTCACTGAAGAAAAGGATGCAATCCAGGTACATGAGGACCCCCCGGTAAAGGTACAGGTGTAGTACCTCATTGATGAATTGCATAAACACTGCAGGAGCCCCCTGAAGTCCGAAAGGCATGATTTTGAATTGGAAGCTATCCAGAGGGCAGTTAAAAGCAGTCTCCCTCTTTGGTGAGGATCCGATAGTAAGCTTCCCTGAGATTTAGCTTGGTGAATAATTTATCTTTTGACAGGTGATTCAATAAATCCTTCATGAGGGGGAGAGGGTACATGTTTTTGATGTACATGACATTCATGCCTCTAAAGTCAACACACAATATCAATCCTCCATCTTTCTTCTTGAACAACACAGGGGCAACTAATCTTGATTTGGCAGGCTCAATAAAACCTCGTTCCAAATTGCCGTCAGTGTATTTCCTTAATTTAGCCATTTCAGCAGGCATCATGGAATACATCTTTGGTTTTGGTAATTTCACCCCCGGGCTCTAATTCTATGGCACAATCAGTGGCTCGATGGGGAGGTAAAACATTACACTCTTCTTCACTGAATACTTTAGCCAATTCTTTGTATTGGTGTATTGGTGGTTATCTGGGAGAAGGTGGGATGCCATGGATGCTGGCTCAGGCTCTGGGTTTGAGCTGACTAGTGGATTTGTAGTGGGTGGAAGAGGGGGAAATGGGCTCAGTCCAAAAAGGATTTTTCTGAATCCATCCTCCAATTTGATCATCAGGGCCCATTTGTCTAATGAAGCAAGTCCCAGCATTATTGATTCTCACATCTTGGGGTCCACTATGAAGCGTATGAGTTTGCGATGGGGCCCTAATTCCATCTTGATTAATTCTGTCAATTGAATGGTGCCCCCCCAATTAAGGTTCCAACCACTTGCTCAAATCTGATTGGGTGTTTTAGTGGGTTAGTCTTTATGCCCAATTGTTCAGCGATGGGGAGTCCGATAAGACATCTGGAACACCTAGTATCAATGACAGCTTTGAACTCCCCAGCCTCCCCATGTTGTTTGGTACCACTAACTTGACCTTGATTGTGAAAGGTATGATGGGATCACTCACCATTGTGTCATCTTCATAGGTCAGGTTTTCAGGGACATGGTGTCGGTCTGGTAGTCCATTGCTCCCATCTGTGCAGAGGGGAAACTCCCAGCTGTGTTTGGTGAACCCATCCCTGCCCGGAGGTCTTCCTTTATTCTTCTGACCTCTAACAGCTGTATTAGGCTTCGATTGCGGAGCTTGTGGCACAGGAGCCTGGGCTAGACAGCCTGCTGCCCTTTGACCGGCTTGGCCACATTGGTAACATTTCAGCACCCTGGTGGGGCGGGTACGAGCAGGTTTGGCTGGTCTGGTCAGCTATCTCCTCACCACAATTCTCTTAGTCGAGGCTGCCAGAGGGGGTTTCCTGTGTGGGTTGATGCTGCAATCTAAGCTGAGGGAGGCAGTATTCCACAACTGTAAGGTCTCTGGGATTCCCCTAATTTCACAGGCCTTCTTACTTCTGGATCAATGGCATTTTTAAAATAGTGTAAAGTCATTCTTTTTGGCCAATCCATGAGGTGGCTTGCAACCCTTCTAACGTCCCAAATGAATTCTGACAATGGTTGCTTGCCTTGCCTCATTTCCATTAACTTCTCTTCATTCTCTGCTACCCTGTCTGGATTTTCAAATCTGAGTCTTAATAATAGAATAAATCCGTTTACATCATGTAATTTGGGGGCTTGTTCATTGTGTAGTTGGGCCACCCAGTCTGAATCATCCCCTTCTGTCATCCCATTTGTTATGGCCATAACCAAATTGTGCTATGTGGCATATTGATCTCCAAATTGTTCTATATGGGATCAGATTTGAGTGAGAAAGTAACTCAAATGTTCAATTTCAATTGGCGGCCATCGAATACAGCCTCAAAGTGTTTTTGGTCCAGCCTTGGTCATGGTTGCAGAGGTGGCACCTGCCAGGCTCTTGCAGGCTGTACTGGAATAGAAGGAACAGGCCAGGTGATGTACATAGGCTGGGTAGGCCCCTGAACCCTGGCTGGGTGGTGCCTCTCTGAAATAGGGGTCTCTGTGGACTCGCTTCTGGTTGGGGCTGCAATTGTGGTTGCCAAGAGGAAGATGGGTGTGGCCTGGTTCCCTGGTCAGGTGGAGAGGGTGTGGCTGCTATCTGGGCAACTCCCCTTCAGACCAGGGCTGTGTTGGTGCTGGCTGCCATTGGCATTGAATTCACCCCTGGCCTGGATGAAATCTCCACCCTGGAGGGATACTATCTGCAGGGGGAAAAATTCCTTCTGGAAAATGAGGGATTGCCTCTGAGGCTGCAACTGGCTTCCTCTAACTGGCATCTGTATAGTCTCTTTGTTCCTCACAATATTTGGGTAAGTAAATATGGGTGGTCTCAAGCTTCCACCCATCCAAACAGACTGTGAGACCAAATCTGTCACCTTTAAATTCTGGAACTGTTGATGTAAATCTGCCCTTGATGGACTTCCAGGAATAATCTGGGGGTTGTCTTCTTGAGAGAAATCCAACCCCAACTGTCTCTCTTCCCTCCAATCTGACAGAATAGCCATATGCCTGGGGCTAGAGAAATATTTCTCTTCAGACAGCTGGGTTACCTCTTCTCGAATTGAAACGCTTTGGTATAGCTGCCAAATCTCTTTCTCCTCCTGCCATCCTGAAAGCATCCATCATCTCCTCCAAACAAGGGCTCGGAGGTTCAATTAATGCTCTGGAGGGACGGCCTCCACACCTCCAACTTTGGCTAATTGCTGCTCTTTCTCCATTTCTGGGAAAAGAACTCTGGGAGCATCAGCCAAGTTGATTCAAAAAATAAAAGTTTGACTTGGTAAATAAATGTCAAGTATCCAGAAAGTATCCATGATATCAATCACTCCGAGATGTTATTTCTCCAATTGATTTATTAGGAACAAATCAGGCATGTCAAAAGTGAAAGTTTTTTTCACGAGTTACACAGAACCCACCTTCTCTCCTCCCATCTCTCCTCCTACTTCTACACTTCATAAATCACGAGAACCAGTTAACTGCAACTGGAAATTCTTAATATGACACATGGAATAACCTTGAACTTTTCAACTCCTCTAACTCTCTAAAAAAAATGTGGCAGCTGAATTTCAAAGCTGACACAGGGATCTGTGGATGGCCACCATCCGGGTGAATCTAAAAAGGCTTCTCAATGTCCATCTCAAGTTCTTCTTCTCCCCGGTATAACATGGAGACAGAGGTGCCAATCGCAGAGGGTATTGTTCAGAAGGTATTTCCAAAAGATCAGGGAGGGACAAATCCTTGGAGGGACCATCATCCAAGCCAGCAGCTGGAAACCCAAGACAACCAGGCCAATCAGAGATGCTTTTAAGAGGGGATTGATAAATTTGGGGTCTAATTTTTTAGGTGGTTGAGAGGAAGATGAAGGCTTGATGAAAAGACCTATTATCATATGTGGTGGACATGTATGAAAGTGAGAGAATATTGGATGAAAATACACACATGGCTGGAAAAGATGATTAAGCAGCATATAGATTTAAAGCCAGAACTATTTTTGATAGGTATAATACCAGGAAGTTTTGATAAAGGGACTACATATTTAATGCCTCATGTATTGATAGCAGCGAGAATTGTATTTGCACAATATTGGCAAAATGAGAACACCCCACCAGATGAAAATATAATTCAGAAAATATTGGATTGTGCAGAGGTGGATAGATTGACATTAAAACTTAAGGTTAGCGGAGATATAGAGTAATATTTAATGTGGGATAGCTTTTATTAATGGTTAGAGATAAGAGGTAGAAATTAGATGAAGAAAGAACATTGTTATGGGTAAGTAAAATATGAATGTTGTTTTATAATTATAAGTATGCTAATGGAATTAATATGATCATAAATAAGCTAATATAATTACAGTAAGGTTATAATTATGATATGTATTATTTTTATTTTATTATTTTTATACATTAAAAAAACCACAGTGTATACAGCAAATGAGATAACTATGCTGGGGTTCATATCACAAATCACTAGTTGAACACTCCCCAAGCGTTTAGGACTGCATGATGTATCATTGGATTTTGTGAACAGATCCCAGTAAGATGGCCTTCTGCAGCTGACCAATGGTGATCTTGTCAGCACAAATTGTTTTTAAGTGCTTGCCTAGGTCTTTAGGCACAGCACCCAGTGTGTTGAGTACCACTGGAGCCACCTGCACTGGTTTTTGCCAGAGTCTCTGCAGTTTGATTCTCAAGTCCTGATATCTGGTGACTTTTTCAAGTTGTTTCTCGTTGATTCTGCTGTCACTAGGTGTGGCAATGTCGACAGTCTACACTTTTTTCTTCTCTACAATTGTGATATCTGGGGTATATTATTATTATTATTATTATTATTATTATTATTATTATTATTATTATTATTACTACTACTACTACTACTACTACTACTACTACTACTACTACTATCATAATCATTATCTGTTACTTTTTTTTTCTTTTGTAAAATGAAATGCCTGGGCAATACATTGTATTCAAAATACTTATATATAAATTTAAAAACTTGACTTTAAAAAAAAGGTTTGCTGGAAAGAAGAATATGATCTCTCATAGGAATAGCAAAATGTATCTTGAGGAGAAGCTGTAGAGATTGCAGCTCTTATTAGAAGTTCAAAGCTTGAAGCACAGGAGAAGATCAGTATTCATTGCTCCAGGCAATGAGGGAAATAATTTGAACTCTGAGGAGCAGAGGAATGATATAAATTGGGAGGTAAAAGTGGAAATGACATCAGAGAAGCTTCGGTGAATTTGGACATGCTTAATAATGTGATTGCAGAGAAAGTGTGTAGCTCAGTTGGAGCTGAAGTGTTGGGTGGTTGGTGTTCTCCAAAATCGATGGTCTTCTTGCATTACCATCATCAGGGCTGGTTCTTGAAGCACAACAGCTTGCCATGACTTCTCTGATCTGATCTTGTAATGCAAGAAAACCATCCACCCTGAAGAACATTGAGCATACAACCGTCAAGTGGATATCAAACTAAAGAACCATGTCCTGGCTGGGTTGAAAGGTGTGTATATCTATGTTGCAGATCAAACAAATCTCCTCCTTCTGGCTCTTGCCATTGTAGGACTGAATCAAATGTGGAAGAGTGGTTCATTCATAGTGTTGGCTCCTTTTTCTCTGTGTTCTGTCCTTGGGAGAATTCCCAAAACAGTTTCTGGATGGGAGCCATTCTGGGAGTTGGTGGATGTTCTGGTGTAGAGATCTGGTTCCGGGAGTTGGTCAGAAGGAAGAACTCAGTGCCTTCTCTTTCCTTCTTCAGCTTCATGGGCAGATTCAAGGCTATTGGCCCCCAAGCTATCTCATCCTTTCAACGACACCGTGTCATCGTTAAAAGAGAAGAGATCCCCTTGAAATGCTCCCTCCCAGAAGAATCTTGGGAAGAATCTTTCATTTTCTACTGCAAGGATCAATCAGATTTAACAATCACAAATGAATGTCTCAATGAAAATATCTTCAATCTCAGAACTGCAGATCTGAACTCAAACCAAAGAAAATGTATATGCAGGTTTGAAAGAGCTGGAAGATGGCCCTCTTCTCCTTGAAGTAACCAAATGGTCTTCACAGTCCTTGATAAAATGAATATTTATTGCCTGGAAATATTCACATCAAAGGCAGTGCTACTACTCAGCTGATGAAAATGCACAATACACCTTTCAAAAATCAATCCGGGGAACCAAACATCAAACAAGTGAATCCATACATAAATAAATAATATGAAAAATAGATAGGAGGACTATCTTTTAAGGAGAAATCTATTTCCCAATTTAAAAAAAAAATTTTTTTTAAGAGAAATCTATTTCCCTCGTGGAATATTATGCCTGTGACAATGTTGTGTGAGGAGTTGCAGAAAAAACTGTGCCTTCTCCATTCTCATATAGTCTTCAAATTACAACCATAATGGATCTTGCCTACCTTGTGACTGTTCTAAAATAGCTCATTCACGTGACTGGACTAGTTTTAAGGCCTATTTGCTGCAGCCATTAAGCGAACCAATGGTTCTCTGTAGACTTGGTTTTTCTGAAAACTGGAAGTCAGTGCTGGGTTTTAGCATAACTGTTGTAAAATGTGGCCATGCGACCATGGGACTCTGCAAACAGCAATCTTGCCTAGTGTCTGAAGTTCAATTTTGTGGCCGTCAGGAGGGGTTGACCATCTACATTTTGAATCTGGGTCCTAAATAGCTCCAAAGTAGCTCTGAAGCTGAGCAACTGATCGTAAGTCAAGGACTATCTATATCTCATATATTTATATATTTCACTTGCTATGCTGCATTTTATGGAGACTTGCTTCTCTGTTCTTTGAAGGTTTGAACGCTAAAAAAGTTGGTTGATGGGTAGATACTCTGAGATAATGATTGGGTGGATTGCACAGTGGCAGACAGGAAAGCATTCCAGAGGGTTAACGTCATTGCCCAGAGGATCATTTGTTGCCCTCTCGCCTCTTTGGAAGAGCTTTATAGTTCCCGCTGCCTTAAGAAAGTTCAAAACGTTCTCAAAGATCCATCTCATCCTGGGAACTCTTTTTTTGAACTATTACCATCTGGCAGACGGTACAGAATAATAAAAACAAGGACAAATAGGCTGAAAAACAATTTCTATCCCACGGCAGAAGTTCTTTTGAATTCTGCTGTATAGTGCAGTGCTGGTATGGTGTTGGGGGTTTCCGGTTCAATGTGTGAAGGGTGAAGGATGTGTGTGTGTGTGTTCATTTTCATGGTCATGATGTGCACTGAAGATGGTGTTTGATTTCATTGGATGAGGTGCAATGACAATAAAGTAAACTAAACTAAACTAAGCTAAACTGTTAACTGGAAACAGAATATTTTGTTAATTTCTCTGGCCCTTCTGATTCCATCCAATCTAGTGGTTTCCAGACTTTCAGTGGGTCAGAGATGGGAGGCCATTTGCAGTGGGTCTCTCAAAAAGGCCTCCAACTTAGAGTGAGAAGGGGAACTGAGTCACAGGTCCTTAGCTGGTTTTCAGGTCCCCAAAGAGAGTGGAGAGACAGTGGCACTAGACTTCTTGAACTTTAACCTCACAGGATGGCTTCTCCATGTTTCATAACCTTTGGTTGGTCAAGGATTCAAAGAACAGTTTATGGACAGGAGCCTGGTTGGGAAGGGGTTGTTGTTTCCAGGAGTTGATCAGAAAGAAGAACTCAATGCCTTCTCTTTCTTTTTTTTCATGGACAGGTTCATGGCTCCCAGCTCCCAAGCTCTCTTTGCCTCTTCCAGATACCATCATTATTAAAGGAGAAGAGATCACCTTGAAATGCTCCCTCCCAGAAGAATATTGGGCAGAATCTTTCATTTTCTACTGCAAGGATCAATCCGATTTAATAGTCACATATGAAAACATCAATAAAAATACCTTCAAACTCAGGACTGCAGATGTAAACTCAGATCAAATGAAGATAAAATGTGTATGCTGGTTCCAGGATCCACCTGGAGCATGGCCTCTTTCTCCTCAAAGTAACCAGCTGGTCTTCTTCGTCAATGGTAAGATGAATATTCATTACGTGAAAGGCAGTACTAATGCTTAAAATATGAAAATGAACAACAAACCTTTCAAAAATGTATCCAGTGAACAAAACTCCAAACAAGCAAATCCATTGGCAAACAAATAATTCCTTCTGTAAGAATACAGATAAGAGAACTTTCTTTTAATGGGAAATACATCTCCCAAATGGGATGCTTTGGTTGGGACAACATTGTGGCAGCATTTAAAGAAACAACTATGCCTTCATATATCATATACTTACCTAAATACTTAGAGCTTCCATCTTCTCGGTTCCCTATATTTGCTTTTTTTTTAATTTGAAGATTTGAATACTGAAAAACATCAGCTAAGGGCAGGGGTGGGATTCTACTGGTTTGGACTGGTTCTGTAGAACTGGTGGTTATGATTCTGTGCAGTTCAGAGAACCAGCAAAATGTTCCCTTGACTGGCCTCGCCCCTCTCCGCCCTCCCCTCCCCTCCCTGCAAAATCAGTCCTTATCACACATGTGCAATGTCACGCACATACCCAGCATCACTGACTGCATTCTCCCCCACCCAGTCACTCCTTAAGGTATTTCATTTTTACCCCTCCTGGCAATCAGCTGTTCCAATGATCAGCTGTGCTGGGATCCCCCTCGCTGTCTTGCTGCTTTGCTCAGGAAACTTCCCTGAGGCCCAGGAGGAAAAAAGGGTGTGAGGGGGGGAGCTGCTGTTTGTTCCCCCCATGCTCCATTTTTTGCCTTCCTGGGCCCCAGGGAAGCCTTCTGGGAGCAAAAATTCCCTCCCAGGAGGCTTCTCTGGGGCCCAAAAAGAAAAAAAAAAAAAAAAAAAAAATGGGGGGAGGGGGGTGCTGCAAAAAGAAAAGTATATGAAGATGAAGCCACACCCTCCCTGTCACATGGTCTTGCCCACCTATCCACACCCACCTATCCATGCCCACCTATTCACGTCCACCTTCCCATGACCACAGAACCGGTTGTTGAAAATTTTGAATTTGACCCCTGGTTGAGGGTAGATGTGGTAATGATTGTTCAGTCCAGGCTCTCTTGCATGAAAAGGAGTAGAGGTTTTTTGGAACTATTTTCACTCCAAACTAAAATAAAAATTAATCTCTTTTTTTCCATTTTAAATTCCATTTAAAAAACCCTGTCAATATGTTGCCTCATAAAAATGGTGTCTTAGTTTCAAGGATATGGATGATTGTTGGAAATTTATCTCCTTCAAAGGAGACAATAACGGATGTTCTTTGTGAACCTTTTTTGCAGATGCCCCTCCATTCTCTCTGCTGAAAGTGGATCCGTTGTCCCAGAGGGTGAAGGAAGGTGACCCCTTGGTCTTCCTCTGCTCAATGGAAGGAGAAGACCGAGAGAAGAAGTTCCACTTCTAAAAGGATGGGATGGAGATCATCTCCAGCAAAGAAGCACTTCTTGAACCCTCCAGTGAGCCCACAAACCCTCTTCAAAATGCCTCTCTGAGAATCCCTCATGCCTTATTCAACCACAGTGGGGAATTTGCCTGCAGTTATGAAGAGAAGAGAAGCAACCAATGGGTCTCGTCTTTTTGGAGTTGGGGGAGAAACATCACAGTTGAGCCAGGTAGGAGGAGATTTGGATGTGGTTAAATCTTGAGACCACCATGAAAGGCAAAACTAGGAAGGGAAAAGAAAGTCCTGGAGAAAAGGAAGTGTCTTTTTGTGGGATTGTTAACTAGCTCCACAGAGACATCCATGAAAAATCCAGTACATGAGCTTGATTTAAAAAGAAAGGGGGCGGGTCTATTTCATTTATATTTTTAACAGTATCTAAACCATCAACAGTAGGCAGAATAAAAATGTTCTGTCAAGAAATACTGAATCATTTTTCTTGTTTCTTACTGAAAAAAAGTTTTGACACAAGATTCAGATCCCATATGGAGATATTCCCGGGTGGCCATTACTATTATAATCCTGTGGGTTCCATTTGCCTTCTTTTGCTGAACAAAGAAAAATAGTAAGTGAAGTGGTTCAATGGGCTCAACGGTTCTTTTATCTGGAGTCCCAGATGGTTCCTGATGTGGTTGGAGTTGTTGATAGAGAAATCCCCCAGGGAATCAAGAAAGGAGAGCCAGGCCTGGCTTTGTGAGAAATAGGCTGACAATACATGAGGAAGATGGAAATAAACCATTTCACTTTTCTCTTTATTTCTATTACTGCCTTGGAAGAATCTCCATCCAAGGAACAATTTCAGCTTGCAGAAAAGAAAGAGGAAGGAGGTGACCTTGGAATGATGAAGCTTCTAGCAGCAACAGCCTACCCTGTCAAGGTAGCTGAGGGATAAATGAATGATTTAAGCCAATGTCACACTGGACCAACGGATGCAAAGTGGATGTAAAATGGACAAAAAAGCTTGCCATCCGTTGTTTAACGCGATGTACTCACTGCCTCCGTTTTGCTTCCTCTCTATCCGTCCAGCATCCGTTTATGGACGTTTCATCTGCTCAGAAAGTTTTGAGCTGCCCAAAACTTTTGCGCGGAAAATGTATCCAATTCGTCCGTTATGCATCCGCTACGTATCTGCTACGCATCCGTTCTGCATCCGTTCTGCATCCGCTATATCCGCTAGGCATCCGTTCCGCATCTGCACAACTCGCATCCGCTTGGATACAGGGAGGAAGCGGAATGGACGCAGAACGGATGCAGAACGGAGGCAGAATGGATGCCAAGCGGAAACAAGGCATTTAAAATGGAAAAAACGTCCACAGAGGGACCTATCTCAGATATTAAGGATGTCTACAGGATGCATAGAGGATGCCTAGAGGATGCAAAGGGACACCTATACTGCCTATAAAAAGGGGGAGCAACACATCTGGATCTCACTTTCAGAACAGCAGCCCTGCGGTGCGGACCTCTGCAGCCTTCATCTGCCTCTTGCTCTTCCACAGCATCCAGTCATGTCCACCATGGATCGTAACACAGTCCTTTGGCAGCCACCATCGTTCTGCAACAGTGCGAAGCCATCTACAGGTTCTGTGAACTCTACTACGGGAAGAAAAGGAGGCGGCCAAGAAGCCTCTGGGTACGAAGATGGTTTGCCAGAAGAGCAGAGGATGGACTGTACAACAAGCTGATGGTGGAGCTCAGGAACGAAGACCCTCGTGCATTCCAGAACTTCATGAGGATGCCTCCAGCCATGTTTGATGAAGTTGTGCAGCAGCTGACACCCAGGTTCACCAAGCAGAGCACCAACTTCCAGCCCAGCCTGGACCCTGGGCTCAAGGTGGCACTCACTCTGCGCCACCTGGCCTCAGGGACCACCTACAGCAGCATGCAGTACGGATGGAGGGTGTCACACAACACCATCAGCATTGTGGTCAGAGAAGTGGTGCAGGCCATCATCGAAGAATACAAGGAGGAGCTCCTCCAGTGCTCCTCCACTGAGGAAGGATGGAAGAAAGTTGCAGAGCAGTGGTATCATATGTGGAACTTCCCCCACACCGTTGGAGCCATAGATGGCAAGCACGTGGCCTGCAAAGCGCCAGCCAAGTTGGGGTCCAGTTATTTCAATTACAAGGGCTTCTTCAGCATCATCCTCTTTGCCATGGTCGATGCTGACTACAAGTTCATGTACATCGATGCTTCAGGCAATGGCTCATCTTCAGATGCCCAGGTATACAACGCCAGTCACCTCAAGGAGGAGCTGGAACGCAACCTCCGGGCTTCCCAGATCCAGAACCCCTGCCCAACGACACACAAGATGTGCCCTACTTCATCGTGGGGGGATGATGCCTTCTCCCTCACAACCTACCTCATGAAGCCCTACACCTCCAAATGCCTCATCCGTGAAGAGAGGATCTTCAACTACAGGCTGTCCAGGGCAAGGCGGGTGATGGAGAACGCCTTTGGCATCCTGGCCAACAGGTTCCAGGTACTTCTCACCACCATGCAGCATTGCCCAGAGACCGTGAGGAGGATCATGGAAGCTTGCTGCATCCTGCATAATCTCATGCACACCCACTACCCAGTCTTGCAGAACAGGCTCGTGGACCGTGAACAAGGCAATGGGGACATGGAGCCTGGGGAATGGAGGCAAGGGCGAAACCTGATAGACACTGAGGATGTGCAAGGCCCCAACAGAGCCTCACATGAAGGGAAGAAGCAGCGCAACCTCCTGAAACACTGGTGCAACTCTCCAGCTGGAGGAGTGGAGTGGCAAAACAGGATGGTAGATGCTTAATGAATGCTTCCTTCAGCCTGTCTCATCACACTGATGAGATTGGGCCATGTATGTTTGGTTGGCCTACAATGAACAGGGCATTTAATAAAGAGTTGTGTTTATGTTGAAATGTGTGGATCAATGATTACATTGTTATTGATAATAAAGGGCCATAGGTGTGGCACCTGGGAGGGTGGACCATACAGTCCCACTATGCTTGCACTGGAGGTTTATCTATCCCACAGCTATTACCCATACCAAAGGTATCCCTGCCAATCCCACAGGTATCCCTGCCCAACCCACTGCTATCTTAACCCATCCCACAATCATGCAAAGGCTTAAACCATTTCTAAAAGTTTCCACCAAGACTTTATTAAAAAAAAAAATGAAGCAAGTGTATGAATCAAAAATAGACTTTATTAACAAGAAGCTATAAAACAAAAATGAGTCTCTGGCACTCCTCTGGGTTGCTCAGTCTCAGGGGTGAAGGGTCCAGGTGCTGTGGAGGGGGCTGGTGCTGGAGTGCTTGTCGTCAGCTCCTCCAAAAGCAGAAGCAGCAGAAGCCCCAGCCCCAGAAGAGCGAGCCCGTGCTGCAGAAGCCCCAGCAGAACCAGAGTGAGGGCCAGGGGGCGGGATGGTAGCCCTGTCCCTCTTGCCAGGGCTGGCAGCAGATGGTTGAGGCTTGCTGTGCTTCAGCATGGTTGTGGGGTTGCTGGCTTGTAGGGAGGCTGGCAGGAAGGCTGGCAGGCAGGCAGGCACCAAGGCTGTCAGGCACCAAGGCTGGCAGGCAGGCAGGCACCATATCTGGCAGGAAGGCTGGCAGCAGGCAGGCAGGCACCAAGGCTGGCAGGAAGGCTGGCAGGAAGGCTGGCAGGGAGGCAGGCACCAAGGCTGGCAGGAAGGCTGGCAGGCATGCAGGCACCAAAGTTGGCAGGCAGACAGGCACCAAGGCTGGCAGGCAGACTGGCTGGCAGCAAGGCTGGCAGGCAGGCAGACAGCAAGGCTGGCAGTGAGGCTGGCAGGCAGGCAGACAGCAAGGATGGCAGTGAGGCTGGCAGGCAGGCAGACAGCAAGGATGGCAGCGAGGCTGGCAGGCAGGCAGACAGCAAGG
>BLBF01000116.1:316924-361696 GCA_015471245.1 Laticauda colubrina
AGACAGCAAGGATGGCAGCGAGGCTGGCAGGCAGGCAGACAGCAAGGCTGGCAGTGAGGCTGACAGGCAGGCAGACAGCAAGGCTGGCAGGGAGGCTGGCAGCAAGGCTTGCAGGCAGACATGCAGGCAGACATACAAGCAGGACAGGCAAGGCAGTCGATGTGTCTGGAAGCAGGTCTTTCCTCTGAATGGCGACCTGCTTCTGAGCTGCTTCCGGTATATCCGCGGGGCTTGCTCAATGCATCCCCCCCCGCATGCTCAATTAATGCCAGGCATCCGCTAGGCTTCCGCTGTGCATCTGCTAGGCTTCCGCTCTGCATCCGCTTCATCCGCTGTGCATCCGTTCTGCATCCGCTGTATCCGTTCCGCGTCCACTTTGCTGCGGCCCCCCGGAAGCCTAGAGGATGTGCCATCCGCTCTCATCCGCTTCCCTCCACTGGGCTTCCGTTCCGCATCCGCTTTGCATCCGCCCTGCATCCTCCCCGCATCTGTGTTATCCGCTCCGGTTATGCAAATTTTTGCCCCTTCTGAGAGCGGATAACAACGGATGGAACATTTTTCTCGTCCGTTGTGTCCGTTTTGCATCCATTGGGCAGTGTGACAGGGCCTTTACACCCTGCCCAGAGGAAAGGTCTCTCCACAATGGAGAGTGAAGTTATGTCCCTTAAATCCTCACTGATGAGTCATCCAACTGTAATTGTGTAGAGACAAGAGAGATGCAGATGGGCTTTAGAGTACTTGAACCATGCTGTTGTCAGGATAGATAGCTGAATTTTAATATTTTCAAGCAATATTAATTTCCATAAATTTATGTTCGCTTGATCTCTGTGAATATCTCCTTTTAGTTTCTTGATTTGTTAGATTTTGAGGAAAGAATGTAGGCATTGTAGGGCCCCTGGGGAAGAAAAGTGCTCTTTATGATCTTCAGCTAACAAATATGTTGGCCATTAAATTAAATCATCTTGAATCCCACTGAAAAATACAAACAGAAAGATATATTTAAGACCACTAAGTATCTCAGAATCCATTAAAGATTCTTCTAATATTGGGGGGGAAATATTTTGGGCAATGTTCTTGGGGGTTTGTCAAGAGCATCTTGTTCTGTATGTAAAGTGGATGACTCCAAATCTACAAACCTGATTGGTTAATAAAATGAACACTGGATTGGTTCACTAGGAACCAATCCAAAGAGCTGCCAAAAAGGCGGCAAATCTAAACAACTGCCATTGGCTGCAAGCAGGCAAGCCAGCCTGTATAAAAGGCTGGCCCCGGCTTCAGCCAAGCGTTCCTATTTACTGACTAATTTAAAATAAAGTATTTGTTGTTGGAACCCGGTCTACCTCGTGTGTTTTCCGAACAAAACACTGGCGACGAAGGTGGGATCGTCCTGAAGGAAAAAACCTGCACGCGGTGATAAGAAGTCCAGATTACAAGCAAGATGTCTGGAAACAACGCACCGCCCGCACCCTTCAATCCCAACGAAGAGGATTGGGATTCCTATGCTGATCGCTTCCAAATGTACTTGGAGAGCAATGAAATGGAAGGCATTTCCGAGCAACGCAAGAGAGCTGTGTTCCTGACGCACTGCGGGCCAACAGTTTTTAAGATGGCAAAGGCCCTTGCGAAGCCCCGGGACGTTAAACAACTAACGTGGACGGAATTGCAGAGACTCCTCAAAGCACACTACGCTCCGATGGTGTCTAATTTAATAAAGCGACACGAATTTTACCGCAGAGACCAGAGAGAGGGAGAGACCGTCGCCGATTTCATCGCTGCCCTCAGACAAATAGGGGGTGAGTGTGAATTTTTGAACATAGACGAGGCAATGAGTGATCGCGTGGTGCTGGGCCTGAGAGACTCGACCGCACAGAGCAAATTGCTCAACAAGCCCAACATCACCGTTACCGAAGCCATCGCGGAAGCTACAGCCGCTGAAGCCGCGAAAAAATCTGCGGTAGCCATTAAAAAGATGAACACACACAGCGAAGAAACACCAACCAAAGACAGAAAGCACCCTTCCACCACAACCCACTACGAAGAGTCGGGCGAAACAAATGAATCGAGCGAAGAGGACGACGAGGTCCACCGTTTGCTCACGAACAAAAAAGAGCGCGAAAGGAGAAATTGGCAGGAATGCGCTGGCTGTGGAGGAAACCATCCCCGAGCCGAATGCAGATTTCTCGATGCCATCTGCCGACATTGCAAAAAACGAGGGCACATCGAGAAGGTCTGCAGAAACAAAAAATTCTACAGCCCGACGAGACGCAGAAATTCCCCAACACGAGGCGAGCCTAAACGAGCCGGAAGAAAATGGCAACAAGAGAAGCGAGCCAATACACACCAAACTGTCATTATACAGAGCGCTCAGACGGAAAGTGGGAGAAAAATTAAAGTCATCGTGAAAATCGAGGGAAAACACTGCAAGATGGAAGTGGACTCGGGGTCCTTCCTCTCCATGGTATCGTGGGACACAATAAAACAGCTAGTCCCAGGTATCAAACCCAAAGAATTGAAGAAGCAGCACCTAACCCTCAAGGACTATCAGGGAAACCAAATCCCTGTGGTAGGCATGGGACAATTCCGAGTCGCCTACAAAAATCACGTCAAGGTGCTTCCGCTGACCATAGTCAACCAAGACAGACCAAGCCTCCTGGGCATCGAATGGTTCGCGCCATTGGGCATCGGGATGACCGGGGTCGATCGAGTGACTACAACCGGCTGGGAAGACGACCTCATCCGAGAATTCCAGGACGTTTTTGACGGCTCACTTGGCAAGTATCGGGGAAACCCCATTTCTTTCAATCTAAACCCCCAAATAGCCCCACGAAGAATAAAAGCCAGGCGAGTTCCTTTTGCACTAAAGGCAAAAATAGAGGAACAGCTGGACAAATTAGTAGCCCAAGGGGTGTTAGAACCTGTGGACCATGCCAAGTGGGAAACGCCTATTGTCACACCCATTAAACCTGACGGGTCCATCAGAATCTGTGGTGACTATAGGGCTACCCTGAACCACGCATTACAACCAAGCGCATACCCGGTGCCAGTAGTCCAGCATTTGCTGCATTCCCTGGGAAAAGGCAAAGTTTTCGCCAAACTCGACTTGGCACAAGCCTATCAACAACTCCCAGTGGAGCCAGAAACAGCAGAAGCACAGACTATAGTCACCCATAAGGGCGCATTCAAATGTCACCGGCTCCAATTTGGAGAAAGCGTGGCCCCTGGCGTTTTCCAGAGTCTGATGGAACGCCTTCTAAATGGCATACAAGGAGTCGTTCCCTATTTTGACGACGTCCTAATCTCGGCCAGAGATGAAACTCAATTAAGGAACAGACTGAAAGAAGTTCTAACTAAGTTTAGGGAATCTGGCCTCAAGGTAAAAAGAGAAAAGTGCTGTTTAGTTAAGAACAGCGTCGAATTCCTGGGCTACTCAATAGACGGATAGGGTATCCACCCCACAGATAAAAAAGTTAAAGCGATCAAAGACGCTCCTGAACCAAGAAATAAAACAGAACTACAAGCGTTCTTAGGATTAATTAATTTTTATAACGTGTTCCTGCCAAACAAAGCCACTATAGCAGAACCGTTACACCGTCTGCTAGACAAAAAGGCAACTTGGACTTGGGGTTACAAAGAAAAAAAAGCCTTCCAAAATATTAAAAGCTTGCTAACATCAACAAACGTCCTCATCCAATTTAGCGACACTCTGCCATTAACAGTGACCTGTGACACCTCACCATATGGAGTAGGTGCCATCCTGAGCCACCAACTACCTGATGGCAGAGAAGCACCCGTCGCATATTATTCTAGGACTCTATCAAAAACCGAGCGGAATTATAGCCAATTGGACAGGGAAGCTCTAGCAATTGTCGCTGGAGTAAAACGATTCCACGAATACTTATATGGGTGGACTTTTCAAATCATAACGGATCACAAACCACTAATGGGGATTTTGGCGGGAAACAAGCCAACACCTAATATACTGTCCCCAAGAATGACGAGATGGTCAGAGTTCCTAGCAGCTTATTCCTACACTCTGACACATCGGCCAGGGAAACAAATTTCCCATGCGGATGCTTTGAGCAGAGCACCCTTACCAGCAACCGACGCAGACCCGGCACCAGCGATGACAACGCTACAAATCGAGACTTGCCCCGATCTACCCATATCAGCGTATGATGTCGCCAGAGCCACCGCGAAAGACTCATTGACTGCCCGCGTTCTTAGCTGGGTAGGTAAAGGCTGGCCGGAGAATCAAAAAACTGAAAACTTTAAACCTTTCCGGTCCAGACAGACTGAACTTTCTATCCAAAAGGGGTGTTTGTTGTGGGGTGATCGGGTAGTAATCCCTGCCAAATTACAGCCCAGGGTACTTAAGCTGTTAAATGAAGGGCACCCGGGAATGGTTAAGATGAAAAGCCTTGCCAGAAGTTATGTTTGGTGGCTGGGTATTGATAAGGACATAGAGTATTGGGTAAGCTCATGCCACAAATGCCAGGCAATTAGACCATCCCCACCAAAAGCACCCGTTAAGGACTGGGAAACCCCTCGGGGACCGTGGTCAAGAATACACATTGACTTCGCGGGTCCTACCAAGGGGCATACCTTTCTGATTGTCGTTGATGCCTATTCAAATTGGCTTGAAGTAAAAGTTATGCCATCAACGACAACAGAAGCTGTAATAAAAAAACTGGACAACCTTTTTGCCACCCATGGCATACCGGACGTTCTCGTCTCAGATAACGGGCCACAGCTAACCAGCATACCATTTGAGCAATACCTAGCCTCCCTAGGTATAAGACATGCCCTAACCGCGCCGGCTCACCCGGCTGCGAACGGCAGGGCTGAGAGAATGGTCCGGTTTACCAAAGAAGGGTTGGAACGAATGGACGCTGGAGATGTCCAACAGAAAGTAAACCGTTTGCTCACACTCCAGCACATAACGCCCAGTACTATAACAAATAAGTCCCCAGCAGAATTACTCATGGGGCGAAAGTTAAGATCTCACCTGGATAGGTTACACCCAAATATTACCCCAGAAAACCCCCCTGACTCCTCTACACGGTTCAGACAATTCGAAATAGACGATTTGGTATACGCCAAAAACTTCACCGGGGACCCGGTATGGCTACCAGGACAAATTATCCAAATTACAGGCCCCAAATCCTACCGTGTAAAATTAGACGATGGCAGGGAATGGAAGCGGCACATAGACCAGCTTCGATCTCGAATTATAGAAAGAACCACAGACTTACAAACATTCACCGAAAAAACCGGCGAAGTACAAACCAAGGTGGGGGGGGAAAGGCGAGAAACAAATAAAGAATTGTTTAAAACTAAACCTAACAAACAATACGAACAAAAAGAGCAAATAAAAGACTCACTGTTTGAAGAGACTTGCGGGAAGAGCCCATCGGAAGGGGCCAGCCAAGCCAGCTCGACCTGCCCAGAGGAAACGGGAGGGAGCGGCAAAACCGCCGGCCTAAGAAACTCAGGCGGCGGTAAAATGGCTGACTCACCCTTCCAGACGGTTCCAGGGAGAAGGACGGACGACACAGCAGCTCCATCCGAACCGGTCAAAGTCTTCACTGAGAATGAACCGCGCAAGTCAAGTCGAGTCCGGAAAAGCCCCGCCTACCTGCGAGACTACGTCACCACGTAGGACTGAACTAAGGGGGGAGGGGTGTTCTGTATGTAAAGTGGATGACTCCAAATCTACAAACCTGATTGGTTAATAAAATGAACACTGGATTGGTTCACTAGGAACCAATCCAAAGAGCTGCCAAAAAGGCGGCAAATCTAAACAACTGCCATTGGCTGCAAGCAGGCAAGCCAGCCTGTATAAAAGGCTGGCTCCGGCTTCAGCCAAGCGTTCCTATTTACTGACTGGTTTACAATAAAGTATTTGTTGTTGGAACCCGGTCTACCTCGTGTGTTTTCCGAACAAAACACATCTCAACACCATCAGCAATCTGAGACCAGAAACTAGACTGTGTTAGGTCTGATGTCAAAGGTCAGTCCTTCCCTGTTTTGATGGGCTGGCAATCTTTCTAGGCTGTAGCAGATCTATCAAGCTTTTTTATTTCTGAGAACGCCATAAAACGGTGGAGAAATCTCATGTACTCAAGGGCTTCCTCATCTGCCAGCAGATTGAGCAATGTCTTCTCTTTCCCTCACTTTCCCCAGGACTCTCAGGCCATCTACAACAACATCCAGGACTTCTTCACTCTGTCTTCTTCTGGACCAACAAAAGAAAACCATCTTACCCAAGAGAAAACAGGGGAGACGTTGTCTCAACTCAACTTGGGTCTCAACTCAAAAAATTGGAGCAGAATCATCCTTGATTGCAGCAAAATGTGCCTCTCTTGGTTCAGTCTCTTATTTGGACTAAACATGGACCCTTGAGGAGATGATGAGGTGTAGCTGAGCTTCAATTTACAGCAGAAGAAAAAAACCCATCAAATGGGGGAAATCGTGGGCATAATCTTATTCTGTGAGATTGTCAGGGAATTGCGCTGCCGGTGTCCAAATGGAGTCAGAGATGCTGACACAAACTGGTAGTTTTATATAAATAAATAGATTTTACAACTACAGGTCTACTTTACTTACAACCGCTTGTTTAGTGACCATTTGCAGTCACAACAGCACTAAAAAAAATGACTTATGACCATTTTCCAAAATTATGATTGTTGTAACAATCCCATTTCAGATTTCCTTTTTCTTGGGTCCACTATTATTTTTGTTCTCCTTAAAGTATTTTGATGGATGGATAGTGCATGGAGATCCCAAAGTTGGGATCTTCAGTAAAGTTTAATGTCAGAGAAAAGGAAAAATAAAAGCTACAAAAGAGACACACTTTGTCATCTTTCTATTGTTATATTTCTGAATCATCAGAATCACAAAAGTTTCTGGGTTGAGCACAAGAAGTGATACATATGTCAGGATATTGTCTGCCCTAATTTCAAATTCTGGAAGAATTTATTGATTTGTTCGTTTGTTTATTCTTTATTGAAATGAGATCACAGTTTGAGTGCCCTTCAGGCACTTCACAATAAGGATAATCATTGAAGTTTAGACTCAAACAGCAATTTTTCAGGACTGTTTTAGCAGAACAAACTGCTCTTTTGCAAATTTAAAGTTTTCATAATTCATACTTTATCCTTTGTTTTATTCCATGTGTCTATAGCTCCTCTATAAAAATCTGTGGCTCAGCATAAGAAGTGGAGCCAATCTTATTTATTATTTATTTATTTATTTGATTTGTCAATTGCTTACAAGATAATAGGTATAAGTATATACATAGTTATGAATACATGAAATGGATACATATAAGAAAAAATAAAAGAAGCAATAGGACAGGGACGGTAGGCCCGTTGGTGCGCTTATGCACGCCCCCTACAGACCTTTTAAGAAAGGGGTGAGGTCAATAGTAGGCAGTCTAAGGTTAAAGTTTTTGGGGTTTGGGGAAGAAACCACAGAGTCAGATAGAGTATTCCAGACATTGACCACTCTAGACCACCATTGTTGCTGTAATCGCATTTCTTGCAATCAAGTTTGGTGCGATTAATCTTGAGTTTGTATATATTGTGTGCTCTTGTGTTGTTATGGTTGAAGCTGAAGTACTCATTGACAGGTAGGACATTGCAATGTCTGATTTTATACACCATACTTAGATCAGACGGAAAAATGGCGTAATTCAAGGTTTTCTAAGTCTAGAATTTCAAGTCTGGTGGCATCTTGTCAGGTGGCGTTTAGGCCTGTCTGCAGAGTAAACTTCCTTGGTTATTTTGTTTTTCTACTTCACACTTCACTGGATGGTTATTGCTATTTTCAATTCTGTTTGGGCACAAGAGAGGCCAGGAGGATGCGGGCAGTTCTCTGCTGCATAGAGAAAGGCTTTGATGTGGTGAGGAAGGCCGTGGAGCCGAGCTCTGTCCTGGGCTGGGGAGGCGTGGGTGTGATGTCCTTGGTGGGGATGATGCAGTTCCTTCCTTGGATGTTGAGTTGGAGGACTGACTCAAGAGAAGCTGCAGTTCTTCATCTCTCTGGGAAGGAAGACGAGAGTGAGGGTGGCCAAGACCAGCTTCTCAGGAATCCTGAAGAGAAGATGGAGACCATTCCTTGGATGACAGGTTTGAGACCTCTTTCTTCTACTTCCCATCTCAATCTGACTCTTCTCCTCCCTGAAGAGATGATTATTTTACTCTCTAGTTATTTCTTATTCTAGATCTTTTTCAGGAAATCTGAGTTTTCTTCTCCTGCGGTGAGGAAACTTTTGAGCAATGGGGCACTTTCCTAACTCTTCTCTTCATTTAGTCTGCTCCCAAGCCTCGTGATTCCGAGCCATCTCAACTAAATGGGGTTTGTGGAGATGCAGTGCAATCTCTCTTTTCCTTCCTTCAGAAGCATCCAGAAGGAGACCCACAATTGGAGCTCCATTGTTGGTAAAATAGAGAGGAAGATGGGGCAAAAGTTGAACAAAGAAAGGGGTCATTCTGTGGGTCACAGTAAAGGGCATTGAGAATAAGGAACCTCACTTTTCTTCCTGCTACTATCAAATGATTGAGAACTGAGGACATCAGAACAGCTGAACTTCAGAGAGAAAACCCTCCTGGGCCCCTGAAGGTCTCAATAGCTGCTCCTAATTCCAGCCATAATAAGGTGCTTGTGACCCACCCACCCCAATAGCCAGAATATGAGTGGGAGAAGACCCCTTCCCTCCTCCTCCTTCAGGGAAATATCTCCTCTTCTACACCCAACCAGAGAAGAAGAAGATGGTAGGGATAAAAGTCTTGCACACCCTGGGATAATCTCTCCTTTTTGTAATTCCACTTTCCTTCCTTCTCTCTTTCAGTCCTTTCGTGGATCCTCTTGGAAGCAGGTAAGAGACTCTCATGCAGACTTTGCTTGTCTTCACAAAAATGTAGATTGTGATTGTTGCAGCCTCTGAAGGAGGGAGAAGGACCAATGAAACTGGAAGCCCAAAGAGAGATTCAGAAGGAGAAAGGTCCAACTCTGGAGATAGAGCTGCTCTGCTGTTCTTTTCCCCTTGGGTTAGTGCAGTGGGAGAATCCAGTCCTGGTTTCTTCTTCAGGAGGCATCTCTGTAGATAGAGCTGCTCTGCTGTTCTTTTCCCCTTGGGTTAGTTCAATGGGCAAATCCAGTCCTGGTTGCTTCTTCAGGAGGCATCTGCGAATGGCCATGATCCACCCTGTTCAGGTGCCTTCCTTCAGGATAGACATCACTGAGTCTCCCTGAAGAGCCAACACAAGATTATCTAATCTTTGGTTTGGTAAACCTTTTCTCCTATTTTGTCAAACTGAAGAATTATTAGCTGTTTTTCCAGATAACCCTGTTCAGGTCTCTGATGAGTCTAAAATGAACCCTTCTAGAAACTTCTTCTCCTCCCAATATAAAATGGAACAGGGTCTTTGAAGCTAGGAGAGCAGAAAGTATGATAGTCCTAAAAAACCAGGGAGGGCTGAAATCTTGTGTAAGAAGAAAGATTCATTCTGGATCCATTCCAAGCTGGGCGAAAAACACTTGATTATAAAATGGAGGCTGATTGGACAGAAGGATTCTGTTTATGGATAAGCAGAAGCAGCATATGGTTCTGGTGCAGCTGACAAAATAGCTTGAGGTGTGCAAGAATTTTCTTCTTTTTTTTTTTTTTAAATAAAGTTTTATTTGGGTTTTCACACACAAAATACAAGAAAGAAATCTTTTTTTGAAAATAGCATGGTCCTGGGTTGAATTTCTTTATACAGACGCAAAACTCAATTTCATGCTCCTTTTTGTATTCTATTCCATATCTTATACTATTTTACATTTTCTATAGTTTTTCCCCTCTTTTAATTTTCTCAATTTTATTTTGATTATCTCATCTCAATTCAAATCATTATATTTATACTTTTGTCTGTTCTGTTTCAATTTCATATTATCTTTTCTCATTAAACAATTTTTTTCCTGAAGTTATTAATTGGAGTATGACACCTTTATATCTTTGAATTATATCCATTCAACTTTTATTTAAACTTCAATATATACCTTAAGTTTATGACCTTCAATATAATGCATAATGTCTAATCGAATTCTGCTTGGTACATTCTTATAATACACACTATATTATTATTAAAAAAAAGATTGTAAATAAATGTAATTATAAACCCTCATTTCATTCCAGTTTAGTTCTATCATCAATAATCATTAAAATCTTAACATCTTTAACAGTTCTTTTCAATTAAATATCATACTTCCTTAAAAACACATATAATCTCCATAATTAATTTTTCTCTTCTTTCTCTTCGCATATGTTTACAAATCATTAAATTTCATTACATTTATTTATTGACAAGCATTCCACTGAATTACAATAGCTATTTTATCAGACATTTTAATCATACATTGTTTCATATTTTCTAAAATTATTTCTGGTTCTAATATAACCATACTATCTTATGTACCTTTGCAGAATCCCTTTTTCCATTAAGTTTTCACCCATTATCTTAAACAGGCTCTGTTTCTCTATATTTTGCTTCTGTCCTTTATAACTTCTTTTCCTTTCTTTCTTCCCTCTCATCTTTTCCCTCCCCTTTTTATCCCCTTGTCTCTCTATTTCTAATTCTCTCTTCTGCATTTCCCTCTTCTATTGCTTTCTTATTTTATACTTATTTTTCACTCTATTTTTTTGAGTTGTTTTTTCCAGTCTTAAACTTTCCATTCTCTTTCCCCCCTTTCCTTTTTTGCCCCCATCTAAGATTATTTGTTCATTAAAGATGGCTTCTTCTTTGTCACAGTCTTCTTATTCTAAAGGCATTTCTTGTTGTTTCTCATAATTCCAAATCTCCATTTCTAAAAACTGAAATACGAAGCCAAAAGAACCTCTTCTTTCTTGTGCATCTTCTTTGTACTTTTTAAATTCCATTTTCAGTTCTTCTAAAAGTGGAGCCATTTTAATAGTTTTAAACAACCACCCGATTGATTTTAGTCATTCAAAACAATAACCAAGAATCCAGAAATCATCAAGTAATCCAGATAGTCCCAAGTTATTTCTTCTTATTTCTTTTTCGGCTTTCTCTTCTTGGGGTTTTTGTTGTGATATTTCAGTTAGAATGTATCTTTTGGAAGTCTTGTTGAGATTTTGCTGTAAGTTCTTTTTAAATTCCAGTCAGTCTCTTCCCCTCCAGGTCCTACCCTTTTGTTCTTTTTCTCTCCTTTCCTGTTTTCAAAACCTTTAAATTATCCAGAAATCTTTATTATCCCTTTGATTTTTTATTTTCAGCATTAAATGCTTATTGATGTCAAAGTTGATTTTTTTCCCCAATTTCTTGCTTAAGTCTCTTAGTTGTCAGTATAGGAAAAGGAGAAAACCAAATCTTTTCCCTTTTCTCTCTCGTTTGCAGCTTAAAAATCTTCTTAAGGAACAATGTTATTGTTTTTTAACAGTTTCAATTCCAGGGTACCTTATTTGTTGCTTTTGCTGTTTGACCCGGTCAACCAAAACTTTCTCTTCTTATCTTCCTCCTGCACATTCTTTTCCCTTTGAGTTCTTCTTTGTGGTGGCCATTTCTGACCACCGCTGTAACCACCTTCAGGAAAGGGAGTAATGGCCAACTGGCGAGGAGAGATGCGGCTCTCCTCAACCCTGCTGGCAGTTTCCCCCCTCTTCATCACCTCTACGGGATGGCTTAGCCCCATAACCAGCCGGCTCGGGGTGCTCCAGTGGTGAGCATGGATCGAAGCCTCGCAGAGATGAGGTTTCGGTCTGTTGCTGAAGAAGCTCAAACTGGCCTGGAGTGCAAGGATTTTCATACCGTTTCTGAGATGCTGCTGGGGGTTGTGCAGTGTCTGAAATGCCCCTAGGGGGTTGTGCAATGTAGTGACCTCTGTGTCTTTTGCTATTCTAATGGTGCTGGAGTTAATCCTATTATGTCCTAAAGGTCATATCCTGCTCTTCTTAATCCCATCACCTTGTCCTAAGGGTCATGTCCTGCTCTTCTTAATCCCATCACCTTGTAGCTGAAGATATTTTGTTTGTGAATAGATTGGTCCGAATTTCTTAATGGATACAAATTCCCCATCTGTAAAGACTTCAGGCATCTTCTGAAGACCCTTTTACTGTGCAGGAAGAGAAGAGTTGCCTTTGAGAACATGTTTTTCTCCATTTCTCTTTTGGGCAATATAATATTCTACCCCTTTTAATATTCCCCCAAATATTTCATTCTCCAGAATGGTGGGCGGGCTTCCCACACTTGGATTTTCATTGAAGCTATCAAGGGTAGGAGAAACTTTTATTTGCAGCATTTGTGTATAAGAATTAGAATACTCCAAATACCTTAATCTGATTGGCCGAGCAGGCTGCGATAGGGTTAGTTAATAAAGTACCATTGCAATTGGCCCGCCTGACAATGGGAAATCTCAAAGAGCTGTCATTGGCCGCAGGCAGCGAGCAGCTGCTATAAAAAGGGCTGCCACGGCTCTGGCAATGTTCTGTTACAAAGTCGCTGAGTTAGTTTAATAATAAAGAGCTGTTTGATGAACACTGGTCTCGAGTACTTCTTTTCTCAGGACAGAACAAGAACCGAGCAACCAAAATGGCTGGTAACAATGCGCTGCCTACACTGTTCAACCCAGCCGAAGAAGATTGGGAGTCATACACTGACTGTTTTCTAATGTTTTTAGAAAGCAACGAGCTACAAGAAATAACTGACCAGAGGAAGAGATCTGTATTCCTCACGCACTGTGGCCCTACCATCTTCAAGATGGCCAAGGTGTTAGCCAAACCGTGGGATGTAAAACAAATGGCATGGCCAGAATTAAACTGAATGCCACAAGCCCATTACGCGCCTGTGGTCTCCAATCTTATTAGAAGACACGAATTCTACAATTGAGATCAATGAGAAGACAAGAGCATCTGAGATTTCGTAGCAGCCCTAAGAGTTATTGGAGGAGCCTGCAAGTTTCTCAACATGGACGAAGCCATGAGAGACTGCGCGGTCCTCGGATTGAAGGATGATACACTCCAAAGCAAGCTACTAAACAGACCAAATATCACAGTGGCTGAGGCCATCGCAGAAGCCACCGCCGCTGAAGCAGCCAAGAAATCTGCAGCTACCGTGCACCAAATTAACTCAACAAACCCAGAACCACAGAACCAAACTCAAGAGAAGAAGGCGGAAGGAACACAAAAACAAACCACCGTGACTGCCCACCATGAAGACCTTGACTCCCCGAGCGACACTGATGATGACAATGTATACATACATAGGCTTCAGTTAGAAAGAAAATGGCGGGAAAAAAGAGGAAGGAGGCGATAATTCCAGTGTGCTGGGTGCAGAGGGGACCACCTGCGCTCCAAATGCAGATTCCTGGATTCCATTTGCAGATTTTGTGAGAAATGGGGGCACACTGCAAGGGTCTGCCAGAACAAAAAGAGCTATAGTTCAAAAAGACATGGCAGCCCGCCCCCCCCCCCCGAAACAGAGATAGACAAGCCGGAAGCCAATGGAGCCGAGAGAACAGAAGCCGGTGAATAAATGACAAAGAAGAAACATACCAAGCAATAATCATAGGAAATGCCAGGGCAGCAAATGGAAAAAAGGTCCAAATAAACATAAAAATTGAAGGAAGGCCCTGTGAAATGGAAGTGGACTCCAGATCATACCTGTAAATGGTATCATGGAACACCATCAGAAATCTGATACCAGACATTAAACGAAGAGAACTGGAACAGCAAAGCCTAATACTCAAACATTACCAGGGAAACCGAATCCCGGTAATGGGTCTTGGACATTTCCTAATAGAATTCAAAAACCATGCTGAAGTACTTCCTCTGACAATCGTCGACTGTGATTGCCCTAGCCTGCTGGGAATCAAATGGTTTGCGCCCCTGGGAATCGGAGTGACAGGAATAAACAGTGTCACCGAGACTGACTGGGAGCAGAGCCTGCTGAAGGAGTTCCGGGACGTATTCGACGGGACTATAGGCAAGTACAAGGGGACCCCTATAACATTCAGCCTAGACCCTAAGATAGCTCCCATCAGACTCAAAGCCAGACCCGTTCCCTTTGCCCTAAAACCGAAAATAGATGAGCAGCTTAACAAACTCATCGCACAAGGGGTGTTAGAGCCAATTGACCATTCCAGGTGGGAAACTCCCATAGTGACTCCTGTCAAACCAGATGGGTCAGTACGTATCTGTGGTGACTATAAGGCCACCCTCAATCATGCACTCCAGCAAAGCGTGTACCCTGTTCCAGTAGTTCAACATCTGTTGCATTCATTAGGGGGAGGAAATATTTTTGCGAAACTTGATCTTGCGCAAGCATATCAACACCTGCTGGTTGATCCCAAAACTGCAGAAGCACAGACTATAGTCACGCACAGAGAGGCATTCAAATGCAATAGACTTCAATTTGGCGTTAGCGTTGCCCCAGGTGTTTTCCAAAGCCTAATGGAGAGCCTTCTAAATGGACTAAAAGGGGTCGTTCCCTATTTTAATGATGTATTAGTATCTGTGAAAAACAAGCATCAGTTAGAAGAGATTGATGTCTTATTAATAGACTGAGAGAAGTCTTGCAAAGATTCAGGGAAGCAGGGCTTAAAGTCAAAAAAGAAAAATGTCAGCTAGCCACCAATCAAGTCAAATTCTTAGGATACCTTATAGATGAGAAAGGGATACACCCCACTGTAAAAAAAGTAAAAGCAATTAAAGACGCACCCAGACTTAAGAACAAAACAGACTTACAGGCGTTCTTAGGTCTCATTAACTTCTACAATGTCTTCCTGCCCCAAAAGGCAACCGTAGCAGAGCCATTACATTGGCTATTAGATTAAAAAAAAAACTGTCTGGAATTGGGGCCACCGAGAACAAGCAGCATTCCAAAACATTAAGGACTTATTAACATCCAAAACCATTTTAATACAATACAGCAACATGCTGCCACTGACGGTCACCTGTGATGCATCACCTTTTGGAATTGGCGCCATACTGAGCCACAAGCTACCAGATGGCAGAGAAGCACCAATTGCCTTCTATTCTAAAATGCTGTCAAAATCTGAAAGGAACTACAGCCAACTTGACCGAGAAGCCCTTGCCATCATAGCAGGCATCAAGAGATTCCACGAATACCTCTATGGTAGGACATTTTCTGTAATCACAGCCCACAAACCCCTGCTAGGAATTCCTATTGCCAATGATGATGAGATGGTTGGAATTCTTCATTGCATACATACATGCATTGCCCAGGAAAAACCATCACTTAAGCCGTTCCTCTCTGCCCAACAAGGAAGATGACACAGCTCCACCATCTCCACCCTTCAGATCGAGACATGGCTGAATCTGCCACTAACCACAGCAGACATCGCTAAAGCTACTGCAAAAGATCTGCTGACAGCTCGGATTCTGCATTGGGTAGGTAAGGGCTGGCTGGTTGAGGAGAGAGGTGAGACTTTTAAACCTTTTTGCACCTGGCAGATTGAACTGTCCGTTGAAAAGGGTTGTATACTGTGGGGGGACAGGGTAGTAGTTCCCAACAAATTGCAGAAGGAAGTATTGTGCATGTTGCACGAGGGACACCTGGGCTTAGTAAAAATGAAAGCCCTGGCCAGGAGTTACGTCTGGTGGCCAGGGCTGGACAAAGACATTGAACAATGGGTGGCAACATGCCATGACTGCCAGAAATCAAGGCCTACCCCCCTCTTGCACCAGTCCTAGAATGGGAAACTCCCAGAGGCCCCTGATCGAGATTCCATATTGATTTTGCAGGGCTAGCGAAAGGGAATACATATTTGATAATTGTTGACGCTTATTCAAACTGGCTAGAGGTTATTCTTATGGTGTCCACAACTACTGAAGCAGTTATAAAACATTTGAACAAACTCTTTGCTACACATGGACTGCCAGATGTAGTAGTATCTGACAATGGCCCCCAATTTACTGCCTTGGTTTTCGAGCAATACCTAGCTGCACAAGGCATCCGACATGCCCTAACAGCGCTGGCTCATCCGGCTTCAAATGGACGAGCTGAACGCATGGTTCATTATACAAAAGAAGCCCTAGACAAACTGGACGCTGGGGACATCCAAGATAAACTAAACAAACTGTTAACAATTCAGCATATCACCCCTAGCACAACCACTAACAAAACCCCAGCAGAACTCCTCATGGGCAGAAAATTGCGTTCCTATCTAGATAGATTATACTCCACCTACACCTCTGAAAAACCCCCTGACTCCTCAAGTAAATACCGCTCCTTTACCACTGAAGACCTAGTCTATGCCAAAAATCTCACCGGGGGCCCATTATGGCTTCCAGCCACAATTACACAAATTACAGGGCCCCAGTCATACCAACTTGAACTAGACGATGGCAGAACATGGAAACGACACATCGACCAGCTTCGTTCTAGGACATTGGAACGCAACACTGACCTGCCTAGCTCCAAAGCACTGCCGCAAATACCATCCCCAACAAACAATTCAAAAACAACCAAGGGAGGGGGGTAAACACAAAATAATAAAAAAGGGAGAGAAGAACCACCAATAACATGACAAAAGACACAACACAAATCTGAATTAGAACCCACGGTAAGATAAAAAGAGCACTTACTCATAGACGACCTCCGGAGAAGAGAACCGGTAGCAGGGACGCGAGGCGAGGCCTCCCAGGAAGGAGGCAGCCAGGCCAGCTCGACCAACCTGGACGGACCAGGAGGGAGCGGCAGAGCCAACTCAACCAGCCTGAGAGTCCCAGGCGGGAGCAGCAAGGTTGACTCACCCTTCCAGGAGGTTCCATGGAGAAGACACGGAGAAAAGGCGATCCTGACCGAACCTATGGAAGACCATGCTGAGACTGAGGTGCGAAGGTCAAGTAGGACCCGCAAAAGCCCCACCTACCTGCGTGACTACGTTACGCATGTTGGACGAAACCTAGAGGGGAGGGGTGTTGTGTATAAGAATTAGAATACTCCAAATACCTTAATCTGATTGGCCGAGCAGGCCGCGATAGGATTGCTTAATAAAGTACCATTGCAATTGGCCTGCCTGATGGCGGGAAATCTCAAAGAGCTGTCATTGGCTGCAAGCAGCGAGCAGCCACTATACAAAGGGCTGCCACAGCTCCAGCAATGTTCTGTTACGAAGTCATTGAGTTACTTTAATAATAAAGAGCTGTTTGATGAACACCGGTCTCGAGTACTTCTATTCTCAGGACAGAACAGTTCCTTTTTGTCCAACTTCTGTCCTGGTAAGAGGAAGAATCCTCAGAGCAGATTATGGATGGGAGCCATCCTGGGAATTGCAGAGGATGTTCTGGTGTAGAGATTTAGTTCCAGGAGGAGAATCAAAGGACAGACCTAATGGCTTTCCTTTCTCTTCTCAGATTCACAGGCACATTCATCTCTACCAAGACCTAGGCTGTCCTCACCTTTTCCATACAACTTTATCATTAAAGGAGAAGAGATTCCCTTGAATTGCTCCCTCCCCAAGGGGGTCAAATTAGGGAGTCCTGAGGGATCTCATACAATAAAGTTCAATTTCTTCTGTAAGAATCAATCTGCTTCACCAATTGAAGATGAATATCTCTTAAACAATACCCTCAACATCAGGACTGAATATCTGAGCTCTGGCAAAATAAAGATAATATGTATATGCAAGATTGTGAACATATCTGGAAGATGGTCTTATTCTCCTGAAAGTAACCAGCTGGTCTTCTCAGTGATTGGTAAGATGAATATTTATTAACCCAAAATATTCATAGCAAAGGGTAGCACAATGATCAAAGTATGAAAATGCACAATAGACCATTCAAAAATAAATCCAGTAAACAAAATACAAAATAATCAAACCCACTGCTAAATAAATAACATCTCCTATAAAAAAACAATTAGCAGGATATTCTTTCCATTGGAAAAATATCCCCACAATGGGATAATATGGTTATGAAAATAGCAGTTATAGAAACACATAAGCCAGAGGTAGTATTCAGGAGGTTCTGCCCAGTTCTGGAGAACCGGTTGGGGAAATTTTGAGTAGTTCAGAAAACTGGCAAATACCACCTCTGACTGGAGATTTTACAATATCCTTCCTCTTGCACGCCCACAGAACTGGTAATAAAAAAAAATGAATTCCACCACTTACTTAACCCTTATCTACTGTTGCATGCTTCGTATTGACCTACTTATACATTTTGTGTACTGTATTGCATATTACAGAAGTGTGTTTTTTTTCTATTGGAAGATGCAGTTGATGGGAAGATTTTATTTATTTATTTATTTGTCAATCAAGTATTAGAAAACAAGTATAAGGATAAGCTTGGTTATGAATACATGAAATGGATACGAATAAAAAAGAAACAATAGGACAGGGACAGTAGGGATGTTGGTGCACTTATGCACACCCCCTACAGATCTCTTAGGAAGGGGGTGAGGACAATAGTAGACAGTCTGAGGTTAAAGTTTTTGTGGTTTGGGGAAGAAACCACAGAATCAGGAAGAATATTCCAGACATTGACGACTCTGTTGCTCAAGTCATATTTCCTACAATCAAGTTTGGTGTGGTTTACCTTGAGTTTGTATCTGTTGTGTGCTCTTGTACTATTGTGCTTGAAGCTGAAGTGTTCATTGACAGATAGGACATTGCAATAGATAATTTTAGGTATTATACTTAGATTGGATGAAGGCAGCATAGTTCTAGGTTGTCTAGGTCTAAAATTTCAAGTCTAGTGGAATAAGGTATTCTGCTATGAATAGTGGAGTGGAGAACTCTTCTTGTGAAATATTTCTGGACTTTCTCGACTGTATTAATATCATATACATAATGCGGATTCCAGACTGATGAGCTGTATTGGAGTATTGGTCTCGCAAATGTTTTGTATGCTCTAGTTAGTAGTGTGATACTACCAGAGAATAAGCTACACAGGATTAGGTTAATAAGTTTTAATGTCTTTTTGGCTATGTAGTTACAGTGGGCTCTAGCACTTAGATCATTAGACATGAGTACTCCGAGGTCGTTGACATAGTTGGCATCATCAACAAGGTCTTGATTATTCAGGTTGTATTTTATTTTTGAATTTTTTTTGCTGTTATGTAAGACAGGGGATTTTTTTTTTTGTTGAGATTTGATGTTGCCATTTGTTTGACCATTCTGATACATAGTCGAGGTCTTTTTGAAGGATAGCAGTGTTGCCTGTGGTGTGGTCATCAGCAAAAAGAATGCAGTTGCTCTTAATATGATAACAGAGGTTATTTATTTAAAATATAAAGAGAGTTAGTCCAAGAATGCTGCCTTGGGGGACACCACTGTTGATAGGTACAGGATTTGATAGGGTGTTCCCTATTTTGACCATCTGTTGCCTGTTTGACAGGAATGCATCTATCTAGTTATGCAGGTGTCTGGAGATGCCATAAGATTTTAGTTTTAAGAGTAGTTTGCCATGTACCACTGAATCAAAGGCTTTACAAATGTCTTTGTAAATAGGATCAGTTGCTTTGCCCTGATCAATTTGTGTAGTCCACATGTTTTTGCAGAGTAGGAGTTGCGATTACAGGATAATTTTTTCTGAAACAAAATTGTTGTTAGAGAGTAGGTTGCTTGTCTCTAAGTGGAGGATAATGGGTTGATTCCATGACTTTACAGCTAACGCAACATAAAGAGATTGGTCTGTAATTTTCAACTAGGCTGGCTCTCCCTTTTTGAAGATTGGGATGACCATGGCTAGTGACCATAGGTTTGGCAAGGACCTGGTCCTGAAAGATTTTTTCAAAGATAATGCTTAGAGGTTCTGTTGTGGCAATGGATAGCTTTTTAAAGAAGTAGACATATATTCCATCTCGTCCAACAGACAGAGACGGTTTTAGATTGCATAGTGCTTTTTCAACATTATCTTATGTAAAATCATTAAATCATTGTAGTTGCTTGTGATTCGACTAGGAAATATTGGGCATGATCCATTGCTGTTTACAAAGACTGAGCCAAAGAATGTGTTAAAGAGGTTGGCTTTAATGGTGTTATCGTTACAGTCTTTACCGTTAAATCCTTTCAGGGGTGTCATGGACCTTGAGTCTTTAAGTTTGCTGTTTACAAAATTGTAGAAAGTGTGGGTGGAATTGGTGCATTGAAGTTTTTCCTGTTGCTTAATCTGATAATTGGTGCATTCAGTCTTTATTTGGTGGCATAAATTTTTGTATCGGCTTTTAAATTTGGCAATGTGACCAGATTTGTTTTTTCACCAAAGGGATTTCTTTTAGGATTGGAGCTTCCTTATTGTTATGGGTAATTGTTAGGGATAACATTGTTTACCCTAACTGGTTTAGGTGAAATAATAACTATGAATCATAGTTAGTGTATGTTAAAGTGTCTGCAGCTTTAACTGTGAAATAGCAATTAAGGGAGTGGTTATGAAAACAATATAAAAATAGCAAGTCTAAAGCTTGCTCACTCTGGCTTTGATGATCCCTGATTACTGCTTGGAATCAAGACTGCATTGCTCGAACGGGAGAGACAACAAAGGACTGATTTGTAAGTGAACTGACATAGGATATTCTACATGGACTTTGCTAACTGAATATCCCTGAATGGACTGACTACATGATACATGACTATTGGACTGTTATTTGACTATGCTATTAACTTATAATGGAATAAACTATATTCTTGATAGCACAAACGTATCTGTTATTTTTACTGTATGTTAATAAACATACAAGCTTAGCTCACTCATTTATCTGTGTGCCTATCTGACTAACGCTGCACATTCTGTTTAGCTTGTCTACTTAACCCTGGTTGGGGAACCCAGGCTTAACACTGGTTATGGGCCCAGAAGCTGCAAAGTCAGTTTAACTAGGATACAACAGATTTATGTAAAAAGTGAGAGTTTGTGTTGTTATACATTACAGTAAACAGACAGCTGTGTTTTATTAATTATATTTTTATATCCATATAAGAAAACATGGCACAAGTCAATCTACAAAGTTTGTCCCTTATATCCAAGCTGGATGGAACAAACTATGTATCATGGTCTACAAAATGTAGTCTACTTCTACGAGGAGAAGGTCTGTGGAACATAATTGAAAATCCACCAAATGTAGAAGAATGGGATCCAGAGGATGAGGAAGACAGACTAAAGATAGAAGAATTTATGCATAAAAATCAACAAGCCATTTGCATAATTGGGTTAACCTTAACTGATCAACAGCTTGTTTATATCCACGGAGAGAAAACGGCTTTTGGGTGTTGGCAGAAGCTGAAGAGGATTTATGTTCGAGATAATGTTGGTACTCACATAAATCTAACACGGAAGCTTTTCAGGACGCATTTCCAAACAAATGGTGATATGCTGAGTCATTTAAAAACTATGCAAAGCATTTTTAAGGAACTGCATGAGAAAGAGCTTATATTCTCTGAACTACACCAAGTTTACATAATTCTATCTTCCCTTGATGAAAGTTATGACAACTACGTAACTTCACTTGAAATTTTGCCAAAGCAAAGTTTAACTTTAACTGATATAACTGGCAGATTGATCGAAGAGGCCAGAAGAAGGCTTGAAAGAGATGAATTAAGGAGGGAGCAACCTCAAAAAGAAGATAATGAATCTCCTACTGTATACGCAATTAAAAAGTGTTTTAAATGTGGAGGAAGGGGACATTTGGCAAGATTTTGTAAAAAGGCAAAGCGCCAGAACGCTGGCCAGAACACTAAAAATCATCAAAAAATAAATAAAAATTTAGAGTTAGCCATGTATACTAACGGAGCTGTAAAAAATAATTTATGGGTGGTTGACAGTGGAGCATCCCATTGTATAACAAATGATAACAAAAATTTTATTAAAATGTCCCAGAGTACACAGCAGATATCGTTAGCCAATGGCTGGAAACTGAAAGCTAAAGGTCAAGGTATAGCATATTGTTCTTTTATAAAAGAGAATGTAAAAATGTTATATGTACCACAACTTAAGTTTAATTTAATTTCAGTTAGAATTTTGGTTAAACTAGGATATGTAGTTACATTTAGGGGAGATAACTGCATCATTGAAAAAGAAGATAAGAGAATTACTGCATCTTTAAGAGGTGGATTATATGTGTTGAATGATGATGGTTTAAAGATGGCTAACACAATTTATGAAAATAAGAAACCTCATGACGAATGTATTCACTTGTTACATCGAAGGCTAGGGCATTTAAATTTTAAAATGCTTAAGAAAACTGTTGAATTGTCTAAGGGAATAAGTTTGAAATCTTGTAATAAGTATTTGCAATGTAATGCCTGTAATCAAAGTAAGAGCAGGGTTATACCGGCTAATAGAGTTGATGGATTTACTACTAAAGAGCCTTTAGAAGTAGTATTTGTTGATTTAATAGGTCCGAAAAAACCAAGTGTAGGAGGAGCTCGCCACATACTAAGTATAATGGACCACTATTCTAGATATGGGTTTTGCTATTTAATGAAGAGCAAAACTGAAACATATCAAAATCTCTTTAATTGATTAAAATTTGCTGAAAGAAAAACTAAAAAGAAATTAGTAATTCTCATCACAGATAATGGTACAGAATTTACAAATAATAAATTCCAGAACAGACTAAAAATGTTAGGTATTCAACATAAAATGTCTGCACCATATAGGCCACAACATAATGCCTTTATAGAGAGAAGAGGCCAAACATTACAATCAATGGCACGAACTATGATGTCTGATTCAGGATTACCTGACAATTTATGGGGAGAAGCAATAATGTGTGGTAATCATATATTAAATAATGTTGTTAATTCAACAACAGGTGAATTACCATTCACACTGTGGCATGGTACAAAACCTGATTTAAGTTACATGCACACATTTGGAGCACCAGCATGGGTGCATATCCCTACACAACTTAGACACAAAGGACAGCATAGAGCTAAAAGATTATTTTTTGTAGGATATACATCTAATCATAGATCTTATAGATTCTGGGAACCAGGTACATCTAGAGTTTACACCAGTGCTAGTGCAAAATTCCTAGAACATGTAGGATGGAATAGATTAGAGCAAGATTTAAATAATGAAGTATTTATTGAACCCTACAAAAGACAGAAAGATCAGATTAGCTATAAGAAGAGTCCAATTAAAGAAGAAGTCCACGAAGAGCAAATAAGACCAGAACAAGAGGAAATAGTTGATCAGGAAGAGTTACATAATCAAGAACAATTAATAAATGAAAGTCCACCTGTAAGTCCTATAATACCTAGACGTACTACACGTGTAACTAGACCACCTGATAGGTATCAAGCAAGTATAGTTTGCCAAGTAACTAAAGTTCCAACTAGTGTAGATGAACTTAGGATGTATCCTGCTAAGGATCAGGAGAATTGGCAAAAGGCAATGGAAAAAGAACTAAATTCATTAAAGGTAATGAAAGTGTATGAAGATGCCAAATTACCTCCAGGAGAAAAATCCATTGGGTGCAAATGGATATTTAAAGTAAAAACTGGAAATGATGGGACTGTTACCCATAAAGCTAGGTTAGTAGCTCAAGGATTTAATCAAACTGCATCTGATTACGATGAAGTTTTTGCACCAAGCCTTAAAGCTACATCTTTAAGAGCAGCATTAGTGTGGGCAGCTAAGAAAAACTATGTCATTAACCATTTAGATGTAGAAACTGCTTATCTACATGCACCATTGCAGCACACTATATATTTAAGAAAACCAATTGGCATAAAGGACAATAAAGTAGATAGTAATGATTGTTGGAAACTCAAAAAGAGTCTTTACTGGTTGAAACAATCTGGGTTTGAGTGGAACCAATATATTGTGAAAGAGTTAAACAATATAGGTTTTAAATCTGGTTTAGCAGATCCGTGTGTGTTTAAAAGAGAAAATAATGGAACGGTGTCATTATTGTTATTATTTACAGATGATATTGCATTGATAACTAACACTAATAATGAAGCTAATGAGATTATATCATTATTAGCCAAAAAGATAAAATTAAAGCATTTAGGTGAAATTAAAAGGTATCTAGGATTGACAATTAATAAAACAAATAATGGTTTTAAGATATCTCAAGAAGATAAAATTTGCCAATTAATTAAAACGTTTAAAATGGAACTTTGTAAACTGGCTAAGACTCCAATGAGTCAGGAAGTTTGCCAAACTAATGATTAAAGTCCCAAATTTGATAAGTCCACATATCAATCTTTGATTGGTAGCTTATCATATATAAGCAATTGGTCAAGGCCAGATATAGCTTATAGTGTAAATCAGCTGGCACGTTTTAATTCAGATCCAAAACAATGTCATTGGCAATCCTTAAAAAGAATATTAAGATATCTAAAAGGAACAATGAACCATGCATTGTATATAGAACCAAAGGGTGATTTGAGTCTTAGTGCCTATGCAGATGCAAGTTTTGCAACTGATATAAACACTAAAAAATCAAAATCTGGGATGGCTATATTATTTGGTAAGACACTAATAGGGTGGAGGTCAATCAGACAACAGGATATTAGCTTATCCACGATGGAAGCTGAATTTTCATGTCTATCATTATTATGCACTGACTTAATTTTCTATAAACAGTTATTATTAGACATGGGTATAACTGTAAAAGATTCCATTATTGTGTACGAGGATAACCAAGCAGCTATAAAGTTAGCTACTAGTATTGCTGTAAAAACTAGATCAAAGCATACTGATTTAAGATATTTAAATGTTAGAGAATCAGTAAAGAATGTAATAATTAAATTGGAATACTGCATGTCAGAAGAAAACATTGCAGACCAATTTACAAAAGCTCAAGGAGCAATTAAGTTTAAAGAAAGTTGTGAAAAATATAATTTAAAGATATAAATGATTCATAGTTATTATTTAACCTAAAAGGGGAGAATGTTAGGGATAACATTGTTTACCCTAACTGGTTTAGGTGAAATAATAACTATGAATCATAGTTAATGTATGTTAAAGTGTCTGTAGCTTTAACTGTGGAAAGTAATTAAGGGAGTGGTTATGAAAACAATATAAAAGTAGCAAGTCTACAGTTTGCTCACTCTGGCTTTGATGATCCCTGATTACTGCTTGGAATCAAGACTGCATTGCTCGAACGGGAGAGACAACAAAGGACTGATTTGTAAGTGAACTGACATAGGATATTCTACATGGACTTTGCTAACTGAATATCCCTGAATGGACTGACTACATGATACATGACTATTGGACTGTTATTTGACTATGCCATAAACTTATACTGGAATAAACTATATTCTTGATAGCACAAGCGTATCTGTTATTTTTACTGTATGTTAATAAACATACAAGCTTAGCTCACTCATTTATCTGTGTGCCTATCTGACTAATGCTGCACATTCTGTTTAGCTTGTCTACCTAACCCTGGTTGGGGAACCCAGGCTTAACAGTATATTATGAAGAGAAGAAATTATCATTGAAATCTTCCCAGGAGGTCCAAGCCTAGACCAAGATAGATCTGACATTCTGTTAAAATGTTTAAATTTATTGGCTGCAGCCGTGAGGTTGTCCAGTGAATCAGAACGCACATTTATAATTGATTATTTGAAGAGAGTGGGCTCCTACATGAGACAGTCTGGGCTGTGATTGGTTTCTGTGAGTGTGGAGAGGGAGTTTCCCTTTTTCCCCAGCTTTTTTTTCTGTGTGATCTGTGATTTACCTCACAATGCTCTTGCTGAGCCTGATTAAATTTTTTGCTCTATATATCCAGGGAGACCTCAACTTTCGACCACAATATACAGCCAAACATTTCCATTGCTAAGTGAGACATTTGTTACTGGAATTTTGCCTTGTTTTATTCTCTAATAAACAATTTGGTTTCCAAAAAAAAAACTATCCTGCAGTCTGCAACTTTTACACTGCAAAAACTTATGGACTACACAACTCAATCAGGGAAAGCAATAAACGCAATCTACATATAGTTCTATAAAGCCTTTGATTCAGTGGTACACAACAAACTACTACTAAAATTAAAATCTTATGGTCTCTTTGGACACCTACATAACTAGATCGAAGCATTCCTGTCAAACAGGCAACAAATGGTCAAAATTGGGAGCGTCCTATCAAATCCTGTACCTATCAACAATGGTGTCCCCCAAGGCAGTGTTCTAGGACCAATTCTCTTCATACTCTACATAAATGACCTCTGTGATCATATTAAGAGCAACTGTGTGCTCTTTGCTGATGATGTAAAGCTATTCAACACCACACTCAATACTGCTGCCCTTCAAAATGACCTCAACTATGTGTCAGAATGGTCAAACTAATGGCAACATCAAAACTCAACAAATAAATGCTGTCTTACATATTGGCAGAAAAAATCAGAATAAAATACAAGCTAAATAGTCCAGACCTTGTTGAGGATCCAAACTTTGTCAAGGACCTTGGAGTACACATCTCTAATGATCTAACTGCTAGAGCCCACTGTAACTACATAGCCAAAAAGGCATTAAGAGTTGTTAACCTAATACTATATAACTTCTTCTCTGGTAACATTACACTATTAACTAGAGCATACCAAACATTTGCCAGACCTACACTTGAATACAGCTCATGAGTCTGGAACCCATATCCTGTATCTGATATTAACACAATTGAAAAAGTCCAGAAATATTTCACAAGAAGAGTTCTCCACTCTTCTACTCATTGCAAAATACCGTATGCCACCAGACTTGAAACTCCAGACCTAGAAAACCTAGAACTATGCCGTCTCCGGTCCGATCTAAATATAATATATAAAATCAAAACTATCTATTGCAATGTCCTACCTGCAAATCAATATTTTAGCTTCTATCATAACAATACAAGAACACACAATAGATACAAACTCAAGGTTAACCGCACCAAACTTGACTGCAGAAAATACGACTTCAGCCACAGAGTGGTCAATGTTTGGAATACTCTACCTGACTCTCTGGTTTCTTCCCCAAACCCCAAAAACTTTAACTTTAGACTATCTACTATTGACTTCACCCCCTTCCTAAGAGGCCTGAAGGGGGCGTGCATAAGCGCACCAATCGTGCCGATCATCCCTGTCCTGTTGTTTTTTATTTTTCTTATAAGTATTTATCTCATCTATTCAAAACTATATTTATTCTTATACCTGTATCTTGTAAGGGATTGACAAATCAAATAAATACTAAAAAAAATACCTTTCTTGCCACATTTGTTAAGTCAACGGCTTCCGTTGTTAATTTAGTGACAGGGTTGTTAAGGGAATCTGGCTTCCCCATTGACTTTCTTTGTCAGAAGGTCGCAAAAGGATATCACGTGACCTCAGGACACTGTGGCCATCATAAGCATAAATCAGTTGCCAAGCATTCAAATTTTGATCAAGTGACCATGAGAATGACTAACAGTGATAAGTGTGGAAAATGGTCATAAATCATTTTTCTCAGTGCTGTTGTTATTTCAAATGGTCACTAAACGAACCGATGTAACACAACTACTACCTATAGTTGTAAAATATATTTATTTGTATAAAAATACAAGTTTGTCAGCATCTCTGACTCCATTTGGACATCAGCTGAGCAGTTCTCTGACAATCTCATAGAATAAGATTATGCCCAGGATTTCCCCCTTTTTGATGGGTTTTCTCTTGTGCCATAAATTGAAGATCAGCTGCACCTCATCATCTCTTCAAGGGTGAGGTCCATGTTTAGGCAGAATAAGAGACTGGACCAAAAGAGACACATTTTGCAGCAATCAGGGGTGATTTTGCTGTCTCCTTTTGGGTGGAAACACAATATCGCTGTACAATATCCCCTCTTCTTCCCCTTGTGTTAGACAATTCTTCCTTGTTGGTCCAGGAGGAGACGGAATGAGGAAATTCTGGATGCAGCTGTAGGTGACTTCAGAGTCCTGGGAAACATGAGGAGAATGAGAAAATGTTATTCAGTCTGCCTGCAAGTGAAGAACCCATTGGAAACATGGGATTTCTCCATCATGTTGCAGCTTTTTTACAAATAAATAAGCTTAATAGGTTTCCTATGGCATACAATGATTACCAGCCCATCAAGGAAAAGGATTGACTTTTGGCATCAGATCTGACCCAGTCTCGTTTCCTATCTCAAATTCCCAATGGTTTTGAGATGCTCCTGAGAAACCCACAGGGACAATCCCCTAAAAATTTGCCCCCAACACTTAATTAGAGGAATCTTTAATGACTTCTAAGATGTTTGAATTTCTTAAACATTTATTTCTGTTTGTGTGGGCTTCAAGGCCATTCAATTTCTTGGTCAATACATGATTTGTGAGGCTGGAGGCCATCAAGAGAATTATTCTGCTTCCCCATTTTTTTAAAGAAAGATCTAGTCATTCAAAAATTCCAAAATTCTTTGGTTGAAGCCAAGTAAATCAAGAAAATTAGGGCAGATTTTCAGAGAACTCAAGACAAATGGTCTTATGAAAGTAAAATCCTGATTAAATTCAAGAGTTAAAGTTCAAAAGCTCTAAATCCTATCGGCATTATTCCTGCCTCTTCATGACAGTTGGGTGACGCCATCAATACTGGGGATAAAACTTGGTTTCACTCTCCAATGTAAATAAACCTCCTGCAGACCCTGATTAAAGTCACCCATGAATCCCACCAGCTACCTTGACAGGTGAGGAAGTTGCTGCTATTGCGGCTTGAGGCTCCATCACTGCAAGATCATTTCTTTCCTCTTTCTTTTCCCTGAGGTGAAATTGTTCCTGGGATACTGATGCTTTCAAGGGAGAAATCATAATAAAAAGAAAGAAAGAAAGAAAGAAAGAAAGAAATGGCTTATTTACATTATTCTCACATATTGTTTGCCTTTCTCTCTCAGGCCTGGCCCTCCTTTCCTGTCTCCCCAAAGAATCTTTCAGTCAACATCTCCAACCACACCTGGAGCCATCTGGGACTCCAGGAAAGGGAACCCTTGAACCCAAAACCACTTTGCTTACTGCTCTTTTTCCTCCAGCAATAAAAGGCAAATGGAACCAGCAGGATTATAAGAGGAATCACCATCCAGGAATATTGCCATATAAGATCTGAATCTTGGGTAGAAACTGGTTTGAGTAACAAACAAGAAAAATGATTTAGTATTTCTTGGCAGAACATTTGTATTTATTCATTTAATTTATTTTTTGTTTTATTTATTTATTTTGATTTGTCAATCGCTTACAAGATAATAGGTATAAGTATATACATAGTTATGAATACATGAAATGGGTACATATAAGAAACATAAAAGAAACAATAGGACAGGGACAGTAGGCACGTTGGTGCGCTTATGCATGTCCCATACAGACCTCTTAGGAAAGGGGTGAGGGCAATAGCAGACAGTCTAAGGTTAAAGTTTTTGGGGTTTGGGGAAGAAACCACAGAGTCTGGTAGAGTATTCCAGACACTGACCACTCTGTTGCTGTAGTCATATTTACTGCAATCAAATTTGATGCGGTTTACCTTGAGTTTGTATCTATTGTGTGCTCTTGTATTGTTATGGTTGAAGTTGAAGTATTCATTGACAGGTAAGTCCTTGCAATGTATGATTTTATATACCATACTTAAGCCCATGCCACACTGCATCAACGGATGGAAAGAGGATGTAAAATGGAGAGAAACACTTGCCATCCATGGTTAATGCGATTCATCCATTCTGTACTCACTGCCTCTGTTTTTCATCCTCTCTATCCGTCCAGCATCCGTTGACTGAGGTTCCATCCGCTCAAAAAGTTTTGAGCTGCTCAAAACTTTTTGAGCAGAAAATGTATCCAACGTGTCCGTTCTGCATCCGCAACGCATACGGTAAACATCCATTCTACATCTGTTGTCATCCGTTACGCGTCCGCTATATCCGCTAGGCATCCGCTGCACATCCGTGCAACTCAAATCCGCTCCAGCGGTAAACGGACACAGGGAGGAAGCGAAATGGATGCGGAATGGACGCGCAGCGTTAGTAGCACAGATGGAGAAAGGATGAAGCGGATGCAGCTCACAAAGAAAGCATTTAAAATGGAAAAAACGTTTGCAGAGGGGACCTATCTCGGATATTAAGGATGTCTAGAGGATGCCTAGAGGATGCAAAGGGACACATAGGGGAAAACCTATACTGCCTATAAAAAGGGGGAGCAACTCATCTGGATCTCACTTTCAGAACAGCAGCCCTGCGGTGCAGACCTCTGCAGCCTTCATCTGACTCTTCCTCTCCCACAGCATCCAGTCATGTCCACCGTGGATTGTAACAAAGTCCTTTTGGCAGCCACCATCGTTCTGCAACAGTGCGAAGCCATCTACAGGCTCTGTGAACTCTACTACGGGAAGAAAAAGAGGCAGCCAAGAAGCGTCTGGGTCTGAAGATGGATCGGGAGAAGAGCAGAGTACAGACTGTACAACAAGCTGATTGGAGCTGAGGAACAAAGACACTCGTGCATTCCAGAACTTCATGAGGATGCCTCCAGCCATGTTTGACGAAGTTGTGGAGCGGCTGAGACCCAGGTTGACCAAGCAGAGCACCAACTTCTGGCCCAGCCTGGACCTGGGCTCAAGGTGGCCCTGACTCTGTGCCACCTGGCCTCAGGGACCACATACAGGAGCATGCAGTATGGCTGGAGGGTGCCACACAACACCATCAGTATTGTGGTCAGAGAAGTAGTGCAGACCATCATCGAAGAATACCTGGAGGAGCTCCTCCAGTGCCCCTCCACTGAAGAAGGATGGAAGAAAGTTGCAGAGCAGTGGTATCAGAAGTGGAACTTCCCCCGCACTGTTGGAGCCATAGATGGGAAGCACATGGCCTGCAAAGTTCCAGCCAAATCAGTCCAATTATTTCAACTACAAGGGCTTCTTCAGCATCATCCTTTTCGCCATGGTCGATGCTGACTACACGTTCATGTACATTGATGCTTCAGGCAATGGGTCAGCTTCAGATGCCCAGGTATACAACACCAGTGACCTCAAGTAGGGGCTGGAACACAACCTCATCATGGGCTTCCCAGATCCAGACCCCCTGCCCAACGACACACAAGATGTGCCCTACTTCATCATGGGGGATGACGCCTTCTCCCTCAGAACCTACCTCATGAAGCCCTACACCTCCAGATGCCTCACCCGTGAAGAGAGGATCTTCAACTACAGGCTGCCCAGGGCAAGACGGGTGGTGGAGAATGCCTTTGGCATCTTGACCAACAGGTTCCAGGTATTTCTCACCACCATGCAGCATCACCCAGAGACTGTGAGGAACATCGTGGAAGCTTGCTGCATCCTGCACAATCTCATGCGCACCCGCTACCCAGTCTTGCAGAACAGGCTCGTGGACCTCCAACAAGGCAATGGGGACATGGAGCCTGGGGAATGGAGGCAAGGGCGAAACCTGATAGACACTGAGGATGTGCAAGGCTCCAACAGAGCCTCACATGAAGGGAAGAAGCAGCGCAACTTTCTGAGACACTGGTACAACTCCCCAGCTGGAGCAGTGGAGTGGCAAGACAGTTTGATAGATGATTAATGGATGCTTCCTTCAGCCTGTCTCATCACACTGATGAGATTGGGCCATGTATGTTGGGTGGGCCTACAATGAACAGGGCATTTAATAAAGAGTTGTGTTTATGTTCAAATGTGTGGATCAATACTTACATTGTTACTGATAATAAAGGGCCATAGGTGTGGCACCCGGGAGGGTGGACCATACAGTCCCACTATGCTTGCACTGGAGGTTTATCTATCCCACAGCTATTACCCATACCAAAGGTATCCCTGCCCATCCCACAGCTATTACCCATCCCAAAGGTATCCCTGCCTCTCCCACTGCTATCTTAACCCATCCCACAAGCATGCAAAGGCCTAAACCATTTCTAAAAGTTTCCACTAAGACTTAATTTATAAAATAAATGAAGTAAGTGTGTGAAGCAAAGATAATCTTTATTAATAACAAGCTGTAAAAGAAAAATGACCCAAGTCAAGTGTCCAAAGCAAAAATAAAGTCAATAGGTAGCCACCCAGTCTCTGGCACTCTTCTTGGTCACTCGAAGATGTGCCCAGTCTCAGGGGTGAAGGGTCCAGGTGCTGTGGAGGTGGCTGCTGCTAGAGTGCTGGTCTGAAGCACCACTGGGGTGCCTGGCCCCGAGAGGGCAACAGGGGACGGTGTGTTGAGGAAGCTCTCAGACAGCTGGCTCAGCCCCGTGATGTTGAGAGCCCCTTCCTCCATGACATGGGGTGTCAGCCCCAATACCGATGACAGATGTAATAAGGCTGGGCTTGGCTGTGGGGTGGAGGAAGGAGCAGTGTAGTGGGGCTGTCTGGTCTGCAGCTGGGTGAGTTGGTGGCATCTGTGACGTGGGTGGCATGGGTGGCATGGGTGGTATGGGTGGCATCAGTCGTACCGGTGGCATCCGATGTACATGTGCCTGGACTGGGAAGGGCTGCTGCCTGTGCTGCTGGACCTCCTGGTAGCCATAGCCTTGATAGGAGAGGGCCTGTGGAAAGCCTTGGAAGGGCAGTGACACCTGGGGTGGAGGAGCAGACCTGGACTGGGTGGGAGCAGGTTCATCTTGATCTGGAGGATTGTGAAGCAGATCAGTGATCCTGTCCTTCACCACCTGGTACTGGGGTTCCGCCATGTTCATGAGGGTCTGGTTCACATAGGTGAGGAAGGGCTTGTGGTTGGAGGATGAGGAGTCGGTGTGTACCAGCTGAGAGAGGAGATCTACGCTGCTCCTGATGGTGTCTCTTATCTCCAGCAGGACAGTGTGGCTCTGCCCCTCCAGTCTGCCTCTCTGCCTTTCTGTGGGGGTGGAGCTGGGGGTGGATGTGGGTTGGCCTCTGGTGGTAGTGCCCTCTCCTTGCTCCCACTGTGTCAGGGGGTCCTCCATGTGCTCCACCACGGGTAGTGCAGCTGTCGGGGGGGGTCTCCATTGTGGCACACTCCAAAGATACCTGCCTGGACACAGGAGCTGACTCTTGGACAGAAGAGGACTGGCTCTCCGTGGGCTGCCTGAGAGAGAGGGTTGTGAGAGGGGCTGCTCCTCGGTGATGGATCTCACCCTCCAAGAAGCTGCACTTGGCCATCACGTAGGTCTTTAAGTCCGTCAACTTGACCGTGGCCTGGCCAGATTTCTTGAGGTGCAGCTTCCCGTACCAGGTGTGCATGTGCTTCCACCAGCCGAGGAGCACTTCTGAAGTGTAGCCCAGGCTCTCCGCCTTCTCTCTCCAAGCAGCCTACTTCCTTTTGGTGTCCCTATAGAGCCTGTGTCCCTTCTGCCATAGATACTCGTTCTCCCTCAGCCACTCCAGCACCTCATCCTCATGTTCCTCTTCTATGTTGTATTGCCTCCTCTCCCGTTCTTGCATCTGCCTCCTCCTCCCTTTGGCAGGGCCTTCTGGGCCCTCACCAGAAGGGCTTTGAGGTTGTAGGGGCTGCTCCTCCACACCACCACCACCACCACCAGCAGCAGCAGCAGCAGCAGCAGCACCAGTAGGACCAGGAGCACAAGCAGGACCAGGAGCACCAGCAGCACCAGCAGGACCAGCAGGACCAGGAGCAGCGCCAGCAGAGTAAGCACCAGCAGAAGCACCAGCACTAAGAGCAGCGCCAGCAGAGTAAGCACCAGCAGAAGGACCACCGCCAGAAACAGCATCAGCAGAGTAAGCACAGCAGAAGCACCACCTCCAGAAGCAGCATCAGCAGAAGCACCAGCACCAGAAGAGCGAGCCCGGGCTGCAGAAGCCCCTGCAGAAGCAGAGTGAAGGCCAGGGGGTGGGTGGGTGGTCCTGTCCCTCTTGCCAGGGCTGGCAGCAGATGGCTGAGGCTTTCTCTTCTTCCCCATGGTTGTTGGGTTGCTGGCTGGCTGGCTGACCGGCTGGCTGGCTGGCTGGCTGGCTGGCAAGCTGTGTCTGGAAGCAGGTCTTTCCTCTGAATGGTGACCTGCTTGGGAGCTGCTTCCCTTTATATCTGCGGGGCTGACGCAATGCATCCTCCCCACATGCGCAATGAACACTAGGCATCCGCTAGGCATCCGCTGTGCATCCACTTCATCTGCTCGGCGTTCGCTCTGCATCCGCTCTGCATCTGCTCTTTCCGTTCCGCATCTGCTTTGCTGAGGTCCCCCGGAAGCCTTGCGGATGTGCCATCCACTCCCATCCGCTTCCATCCGCTAGGCTTCTGTGGAGCATCCGCTTTCCATCCGCCCTACGTCCTCCCCCCATCCGCTCCTTTCCGTGTTGTCCACTCTGGTTATGCAAATTTTTGCCCCTTTTGAGAGCGGATAACAATGGATGGAACATTTTTCTCGTCCGCTGTGTCCTTTTTACAAACATTTTGCATCCGTCGGCCAGTGTGATAGGGCCTTTAGATCAGATTGAAGATGGCATAATTCAAGGTTTTCTAGGTCTAGAATTTCAAGTCTGGTGGCATAAGGTATTTTACAACGAAAAGAGGAGTGGATAACTTGTGAAATATTTCTAGACTTTCTCAACTGTGCTAATATCACATATGTAATGTGGGTTCCAGACTGATGAGCTGTATTCGAGTATTGATCTAGCAAATGTTTTGTATGCTCTAGTTAGTAATGTGATATTACCAGAGAAAAAGTTATGTAGGATTAGGTTAACAACTCTTAATGCCTTTTTGGCTATGTAGTTGCAGTGGGCTCTATTAGAGATGAGTTTTCCAAGGTCCTTTACAGAGCTTGGATCATCAACAACGTCTTGACTATTCAGCTCGTATTTTATTTTCTGATTTTTATTTTTTTTTGCCAATATGTAAGACAGAGCATTTATTTGTTGAGATTTGAAGTTGCCATTTGTTTGATCATTCTGATACATAGTCAAGATCTTTTTGATGGGTATTTTGATCTTTTTGCCTGTGGTATTGAACAGCTTTACATCATCAGTGAAGAGAAGGCAGTTGCTCTTAATGTGATCACAGAGGTCATTTATGTAGAGTGTGAAAAGAGTTGGTCCTAGAAAACTGCCTTGGAGGACACCACTATTGACAGGTACAGAATTTGATAGGACACTCCCAATTTTGACAATTTGTTGCCTGTTTAACAGGAATGCTTCTATCCAGTTATGCAGTTGTCCAGAGATACCATAAGATTTTTGTTTTAGGAGTAGTTTGTCATGTACCACTGAATCAAATGCTTTACAGAAGTCTATGTAGATTGTGTTTATTGTTTTGCCCTAATTGAGTTGTGTAGTCCATATATTGTAAGAGTTGCAGATGTAAGAGTTGCAGATGACAGTGGATTGAGACTATAGGTTAGGCAAGGAGCTGGTCCTGAAAGAATTTTCAAAGATTATGCTTAGAGGTTCTGCTATGGCAATGAATAGCTTTTTCAAGAAGTAGGCACATATTCTGTCCGGTACAATAAATAGACATGGTTTTAGATTGCATAATGCTTTTTCAACATTGTCTTCTGTAAAATCGATATGTATTAGATCATTGTAATTTTCTGTGGTTTAGCGAGGAAATACTGGGCATAATCCATTGCTGTTTACAAATACTGAGCCAAAGAATGTGTTAAAGAGGTTGGCTTTAATGGTGTCATCGTTGCAGTCTTTACCATTAGGACCTATCAGGGGTGGGATGGACCTTGAGTTTTTTAGTTTGTTGTTTACAAAATTGTAAAAAGTGCGGGTGGAATTGGTCCCTAGAAGGTTTTCCTCTTGTTTAATGTGATAATTGATGCATTCAGTCTTTATCTGGTGGCATAAATTTTTGTATTGGTTTTTGAAATCGGTAACGTGACTAGATTTGTTTTTCCACCAGAGTGATCTCTTTTTGGATTGAAGTTTCCTTATTGTTATGGGTAATCTTTTTTTTTGGGGGGGGGGGGGGAATTGTTCGATGTCATAATCAGGTGCTCTGTAACATAGTATGAATTGAAATGTGATATTTAAGGATAGTTCACAGATGATGGTCTCAGGAAGAGCAAGCTCCTGGTAATTTGGATGTTTTTTAGATGTAAGGACTTTTTATAGAAGACAGCAACACCACCTCCTCTACGAATTTCCCAATCTTATCGGTAAACATGATGGTCTCTTACGGTGGTAATGGAGTCAGGGAGAGATGCATTGAGCCATGTTTCACAGACAAATATGATGTCAAATTTAGGCATATTTAGTAAGAGGAGAAATTCAGGTATTTTATTCACAATGCTTCTTGCATTGAGTAGCTTGCATTTAAGGCCAGCAGTAGTTTGAACTGAGATAGTTAGGAGCATGCCTAGTCTTGGGTGATGGTGGATTGGCTGAGGTATGGCTGTGATTGAAGATTAAAGCTAACTTGTGGGTTGTGTGACTTACTTTTGATAAAGTCAGCACGGTAGTCAATGTACAGGTTCTTCTCTCCATTGTCTAAATGTTTTTTGAGTTCAGTGTGGAGTACACGGAAGCGGGCACATTTCTGTATGTTTAGGTCAGGGTGAGAACAGAGGTTCTTATGGTTGGTGTTGCTTTTGCCAAGTGAATTTAGAGTATAAATGAATTTACATTTGCTTGATTCATTTTTGCAAATGACCCTGCAGAAGCGTGGGACCACAGAGCCATCTCTGTTTTTGAGCTCTCGGCCAATGCGGGAAATGTCAAGTATTTCATCAGGGGAGATGGTTGATGCTTGATAATCACTGATGATGTTTTGGACAGTTATGATGTCATCATTGTCATTGATGTCCTCTAGACCAAATAAGATGGAGTTTGGACGTTTCCTTTCACACCCAACAGCTTCTCTGATGAGGATTGGGATATCATTATTTGTCTGATTTTTTTATTATTTTTATTTTTATTTTTTGTGGATTGGGTTGTGGCTGTTGGGTAGAGATGTGGTTTGTAGCTATTGGATGTTCAGGTTTTTGCATTGTGTCTTTTTTTTTCAAGGTTGGATAATCTTTCTTTCAAAGCATCCAGGGATGCTACTATTGTGTCAAGGGATGTTATTCATGTTTCTATGGTATCAACTCTTTCAAACAGATCCAGTTTGGGTCTGCATGATTTGCAGAGATATGGAAACTCATTGGATGATTCTCGGTATTGAATCATTTGCTCAGGTAATCCCAAGCAGTCATGATGAGTGTATTTGTTACATTGAGAACATTTGATGGAATTTTCATTATCCTTTAGAGTTTTGTAGCATTTAAGGCATGTGCAGGAGTCTTGTGGTTCATTGGTGGGGATTACTTTCTCTTTAGATTGTGGTTTGGCATTTGATTTTTTTGGCATGGAAGGTTTGTTAAGATGGCACATTGGTTAAATTACTTAATGAAACTTAATAATATAACCAATATCACACTAATCAATCAATTGCAATAAACTCTCTAGTCAAATAATTTAGCTAAGCAACTATCAGTCTAATCAATTAATTACACTAATCATTAATCACACTGTTCAATTAAATTCACTTAATCACTAATTTTACTCATCAATTAAATTACATAAATCTTGATCTTTTAAACTAATCAGTAATCACACTATTCACACTAAACACTCTAATCACACTAATCAATTAAAACAATAAATCAATTGAACCATTAATAAATTATTTTATAGAAATTGATTATCTAATCATTGATATAGGTAATGAGGTAGAAAAGTTGTAACTTTTGAGGTAATGAATTAATCAGTGTTTGGTTAAAGTAATGAGGTAGTATTGAGAGTCTGCAAGGAAAGGGATAATTGTTTTACTAGCAGTTATTATTTATTGGGTAGGAAGAATTTATTGCTCTGATGGCTGCTGTAAACAATAGGCTGTAACAAGATGTTCAAAAACACGCTGGATTATTGAAAGAGAGCAAAACTCACTGTATTAAAACACTTTAACTACAATCAATATGTCTTTGAATAAGATTGTTTTCCAATAGTTTCCAAAAGTTCCTCAAATTGAGCAGTAATAAAAATACAGTCCAGAAATTTGGGTTAACCAATCCAACCTGGCCTTTACTTTTAAAGTTACTTCTAGCAGTAAAATATTTTTTATTATTAAATCTGATAATCACTCCTGATCGTTAATTGCAGCTAATTTCCTCCTTTGAGTCCTACTTTCCTACTTTCCAAGGAAAATTCCCCTGCAGAAATTGGAGTGATTCTTACCAAGATCTGACAAGGTCTTTCCTTTCTTTTTCACATTCATCTCAGCTACCTTCCTGGCTTGGATTCAGCCATGCTGGCATTTCTCTATTTAATTCGGATGGAGGGGTTTTCTTCAGGTCAGTCGAGGAGACTCCACTCTCCTTGCAACCACCGAAGCATCCCTCTGCCTTTACCACCCATCCAGGATGACTTTTGGTTCCTCCTCTTTACTCTGTCTGCTCTTGATAGTTTAGATACTGTAAAAAATATAAATGAAACAGACCTCTCCTTCTTTTTAAATCAAGCTCATGTTTTGGATTTTCCATGGACCTCTCTGTGAAGCTAGTTAACAAATCCCACAAAAAACCACTTGCCTTTCTCCAGGACTTTCTTTTCCCTTCCTAGTTTTGCCTTTCATGGTGGTCTCAAGGTTTTACCACATCCAAATCTCCTCCTACCTGGCTCAACTGTGATGTTTGTCCCCCGACTCCAAGAAGACATGACCCATTGGTTGCTTCTCTTCTCCTCATAAGTACAGGCAAATTCCCCATTGTGGTTGAATGAGGCATGAGGAATTCTCAGAGAGACATTTTGAAGAGTATTTGTGGACTCACTGGAGGGTTCCAGAAGACCTTCACCAGAGGTGATCTCCAATCCATCCTTGTAGAAGTGGAACTTCTTCTCGGTGGTGCCTCCTTCCATTGAACAGAGGAAGATCAAGGGGTCACCTTCCTTCACCCTCTGGGACAATGGATTCACTTTCAGCAGAGGGGAAGGGAGGACATCTGCACAAAATGTTCACAAAGGAGATATATTAACGTTTACTTTGAAGCAGGGGAGTTTCCTCAAATCCTCCACAGTGCCTTCTTGAATCTAAGGTACCATTTCTATGAGGCAAAACAGTGATATTTCAGTAATGGAGGTTAAAATGGAAAATAAGAAAGGGGAATGAATTTTACTGTAGCTCAGAGTGAAAATAAAACAAAGTCTACCACTTTTCACACAAGAGAGACTACACCAAGAAATCATTACCTCCAAGTTACCCAGGCGTTTGCTCTTCCTGAGACCATCATCTGTGAACTGTCCTTAAATATCACATTTTGATTCTTACAATGTTACAGAGCCCCTGATTATGACATCAAACATGTAAACAAGCTAAATTCGCTACTAACATAGGCAATATCCTGCCCATGCACTTTTATCCTTCTTGGTAACTTCAACCTACCTTGTATTAATTGGACCCTAAATGAATGTACAACTGAACCCAGACATGCAACCTTCTACAATGCTGTAACAAATCTGCATCTGGAACAACTAGTAACCAACAACACTAGACTTAACAACTGCCTTGATCTCATCTTCTGCAACAGTTTGAATTCAATTTATGGAATACAAATAAAAGAACCCTTTTCCAAGAGTGACCACAGCATGATTGACTTTTGTCTCAACGTACTTCCACACAAAAATCATCATAACAACTGCATACCCAATTATAACTTCAAAAAAGGCAATTATGATATTATAAACAACAATCTCTCATCTCTTGATTGGCAAATTCTATTCACTGGATGTAACACTGTCGAGGACCATTACAACATATTTTTATTTGAAGTCAAAAGCTATTTTGACTATCTCCGTCTATTAAATAGCCCAGGAATTCGACGCTATTCTTAATTAGGCAACACTTTTCTCTTTTTACTTTGAGGCCAGATTCTCTGAACTTAGTTAATACTTCTTTGAGTCTTTTCCTTAATTGAGTTTCATCTCTGGCCGAGATTAGGACGTCGTCAAAATAGGGAACGACTCCTTGTATGCCATTTAGAAGGCATTCCATCAGACTCTGGAAAACGCCAGGGGCCACGCTTACTCCAAATTGGAGCCGGTGACATTTGAATGCGCCCTTATGGGTGACTATAGTCTGTGCTTCTGCTGTTTCTGGGTCCACTGGGAGTTGTTGATAGGCTTGTGCCAAGTCGAGTTTAGCAAAAACTTTGCCCTTTCCCAGGGAGTGAAGCAAATGCTGGACTACTGGCACCGGGTATGCGCTTGGTTGTAATGCGTGGTTCAGGGTAGCCTTATAGTCACCACAGATTCTAATGGACGCGTCAGGTTTTATGAATGTGACAATAGGTGTTTCCCACTTGGCATGGTCCACAGGTTCTAACACCCCTTGGGCTATTAATTTGTCCAGCTGTTCCTCTATTTTTGCCTTTAGTGCAAAAGGAACTCGCCTGGCTTTTATTCTTCGTGGGGCTATTTGGGGGTTTAGATTGAAAGAAATGGGATTTCCCCGATACTTGCCAAGTGAGCCGTCAAAAACGTCCTGGAATTCTCGGATGAGGTCGTCTTCCCAGCCGGTTGTAGTCACTCGATCGACCCCGGTCATCCCGATGCCCAATGGCGCGAACCATTCGATGCCCAGGAGGCTTGGTCTGTCTTGGTTGACTATGGTCAGCGGAAGCACCTTGACGTGATTTTTGTAGGCGACTCGGAATTGTCCCATGCCTACCACAGGGATTTGGTTTCCCTGATAGTCCTTGAGGGTTAGGTGCTGCTTCTTCAATTCTTTGGGTTTGATACCTGGGACTAGCTGTTTTATTGTGTCCCACGATACCATGGAGAGGAAGGACCCCGAGTCCACTTCCATCTTGCAGTGTTTTCCCTCGATTTTCACGATGACTTTAATTTTTCTCCCACTTTCCGTCTGAGCGCTCTGTATAATGACAGTTTGGTGTGTATTGGCTCGCTTCTCTTGTTGCCATTTTCTTTCGGCTCGTTTAGGCTCGGCTCGTGTTGGGGAATTTCTGCGTCTCGTCGGGCTGTAGAATTTTTTGTTTCTGCAGACCTTCTCGATGTGCCCTCGTTTTTTGCAATGTCGGCAGATGGCATCGAGAAATCTGCATTCGGCTCGGGGATGGTTTCCTCCACAGCCAGCGCATTCCTGCCAATTTCTCCTTTCGCGCTCTTTTTTGTTCGTGAGCAAACGGTGGACCTCGTCGTCCTCTTCGCTCGATTCATTTGTTTCGCCCGACTCTTCGTAGTGGGTTGTGGTGGAAGGGTGCTTTCTGTCTTTGGTTGGTGTTTCTTCGCTGTGTGTGTTCATCTTTTTAATGGCTACCGCAGATTTTTTCGCGGCTTCAGCGGCTGTAGCTTCCGCGATGGCTTCGGTAACGGTGATGTTGGGCTTGTTGAGCAATTTGCTCTGTGCGGTCGAGTCTCTCAGGCCCAGCACCACGCGATCACTCATTGCCTCGTCTATGTTCAAAAATTCACACTCACCCCCTATTTGTCTGAGGGCAGCGATGAAATCGGCGACGGTCTCTCCCTCTCTCTGGTCTCTGCGGTAAAATTCGTGTCGCTTTATTAAATTAGACACCATCGGAGCGTAGTGTGCTTTGAGGAGTCTCTGCAATTCCGTCCACGTTAGTTGTTTAACGTCCCGGGGCTTCGCAAGGGCCTTTGCCATCTTAAAAACTGTTGGCCCGCAGTGCGTCAGGAACACAGCTCTCTTGCGTTGCTCGGAAATGCCTTCCATTTCATTGCTCTCCAAGTACATTTGGAAGCGATCAGCATAGGAATCCCAATCCTCTTCGTTGGGATTGAAGGGTGCGGGCGGTGCGTTGTTTCCAGACATCTTGCTTGTAATCTGGACTTCTTATCACCGCGTGCAGGTTTTTTCCTTCAGGACGATCCCACCTTCGTCGCCAGTGTTTTGTTCGGAAAACACACGAGGTAGACCGGGTTCCAACAACAAATACTTTATTTTAAATTAGTCAGTAAATAGGAACGCTTGGCTGAAGCCGGGGCCAGCCTTTTATACAGGCTGGCTTGCCTGCTTGCAGCCAATGGCAGTTGTTTAGATTTGCCGCCTTTTTGGCAGCTCTTTGGATTGGTTCCTAGTGAACCAATCCAGTGTTCATTTTATTAACCAATCAGGTTTGTAGATTTGGAGTCATCCACTTTACATACAGAACAAGATGCTCTTGACAAACCCCCAAGAACATTGCCCAAAATATTTCCCCCCCAATATTAGAAGAATCTTTAATGGATTCTGAGATACTTAGTGGTCTTAAATATATCTTTCTGTTTGTATTTTTCAGTGGGATTCAAGATGATTTAATTTAATGGCCAACATATTTGTTAGCTGAAGATCATAAAGAGCACTTTTCTTCCCCAGGGGCCCTACAATGCCTACATTCTTTCCTCAAAATCTAACAAATCAAGAAACTAAAAGGAGATATTCACAGAGATCAAGCGAACATAAATTTATGGAAATTAATATTGCTTGAAAATATTAAAATTCAGCTATCTATCCTGACAACAGCATGGTTCAAGTACTCTAAAGCCCATCTGCATCTCTCTTGTCTCTACACAATTACAGTTGGATGACTCATCAGTGAGGATTTAAGGGACATAACTTCACTCTCCATTGTGGAGAGACCTTTCCTCTGGGCAGGGTGTAAAGGCCCTGTCACACTGCCCAATGGATGCAAAACGGACACAACGGACGAGAAAAATGTTCCATCCGTTGTTATCCGCTCTCAGAAGGGGCAAAAATTTGCATAACCGGAGCGGATAACACAGATGCGGGGAGGATGCAGGGCGGATGCAAAGCGGATGCGGAACGGAAGCCCAGTGGAGGGAAGCGGATGAGAGCGGATGGCACATCCTCTAGGCTTCCGGGGGGCCGCAGCAAAGTGGACGCGGAACGGATACAGCGGATGCAGAACGGATGCACAGCGGATGAAGCGGATGCAGAGCGGAAGCCTAGCAGATGCACAGCGGAAGCCTAGCGGATGCCTGGCATTAATTGAGCATGCGGGGGGGGATGCATTGAGCAAGCCCCGCGGATATACCGGAAGCAGCTCAGAAGCAGGTCGCCATTCAGAGGAAAGACCTGCTTCCAGACACATCGACTGCCTTGCCTGTCCTGCTTGTATGTCTGCCTGCATGTCTGCCTGCAAGCCTTGCTGCCAGCCTCCCTGCCAGCCTTGCTGTCTGCCTGCCTGTCAGCCTCACTGCCAGCCTTGCTGTCTGCCTGCCTGCCAGCCTCGCTGCCATCCTTGCTGTCTGCCTGCCTGCCAGCCTCACTGCCATCCTTGCTGTCTGCCTGCCTGCCAGCCTCACTGCCAGCCTTGCTGTCTGCCTGCCTGCCAGCCTTGCTGCCAGCCAGTCTGCCTGCCAGCCTTGGTGCCTGTCTGCCTGCCAACTTTGGTGCCTGCATGCCTGCCAGCCTTCCTGCCAGCCTTGGTGCCTGCCTCCCTGCCAGCCTTCCTGCCAGCCTTCCTGCCAGCCTTGGTGCCTGCCTGCCTGCTGCCAGCCTTCCTGCCAGATATGGTGCCTGCCTGCCTGCCAGCCTTGGTGCCTGACAGCCTTGGTGCCTGCCTGCCTGCCAGCCTTCCTGCCAGCCTCCCTACAAGCCAGCAACCCCACAACCATGCTGAAGCACAGCAAGCCTCAACCATCTGCTGCCAGCCCTGGCAAGAGGGACAGGGCTACCATCCCGCCCCCTGGCCCTCACTCTGGTTCTGCTGGGGCTTCTGCAGCACGGGCTCGCTCTTCTGGGGCTGGGGCTTCTGCTGCTTCTGCTTTTGGAGGAGCTGACGACAAGCACTCCAGCACCAGCCCCCTCCACAGCACCTGGACCCTTCACCCCTGAGACTGAGCAACCCAGAGGAGTGCCAGAGACTCATTTTTGTTTTATAGCTTCTTGTTAATAAAGTCTATTTTTGATTCATACACTTGCTTCATTTTTTTTTTTAATAAAGTCTTGGTGGAAACTTTTAGAAATGGTTTAAGCCTTTGCATGATTGTGGGATGGGTTAAGATAGCAGTGGGTTGGGCAGGGATACCTGTGGGATTGGCAGGGATACCTTTGGTATGGGTAATAGCTGTGGGATAGATAAACCTCCAGTGCAAGCATAGTGGGACTGTATGGTCCACCCTCCCAGGTGCCACACCTATGGCCCTTTATTATCAATAACAATGTAATCATTGATCCACACATTTCAACATAAACACAACTCTTTATTAAATGCCCTGTTCATTGTAGGCCAACCAAACATACATGGCCCAATCTCATCAGTGTGATGAGACAGGCTGAAGGAAGCATTCATTAAGCATCTACCATCCTGTTTTGCCACTCCACTCCTCCAGCTGGAGAGTTGCACCAGTGTTTCAGGAGGTTGCGCTGCTTCTTCCCTTCATGTGAGGCTCTGTTGGGGCCTTGCACATCCTCAGTGTCTATCAGGTTTCGCCCTTGCCTCCATTCCCCAGGCTCCATGTCCCCATTGCCTTGTTCACGGTCCACGAGCCTGTTCTGCAAGACTGGGTAGTGGGTGTGCATGAGATTATGCAGGATGCAGCAAGCTTCCATGATCCTCCTCACGGTCTCTGGGCAATGCTGCATGGTGGTGAGAAGTACCTGGAACCTGTTGGCCAGGATGCCAAAGGCGTTCTCCATCACCCGCCTTGCCCTGGACAGCCTGTAGTTGAAGATCCTCTCTTCACGGGTGAGGCATTTGGAGGTGTAGGGCTTCATGAGGTAGGTTGTGAGGGAGAAGGCGTCATCCCCCCACGATGAAGTAGGGCACATCTTGTGTGTCGTTGGGCAGGGGTTCTGGATCTGGGAAGCCCGGAGGTTGCGTTCCAGCTCCTCCTTGAGGTGACTGGCGTTGTATACCTGGGCATCTGAAGATGAGCCATTGCCTGAAGCATCGATGTACATGAACTTGTAGTCAGCATCGACCAT
>BLBF01000116.1:371696-402009 GCA_015471245.1 Laticauda colubrina
CTTGATTCCAAGCAGTAATCAGGGATCATCAAAGCCAGAGTGAGCAAGCTGTAGACTTGCTACTTTTATATTGTTTTCATAACCACTCCCTTAATTACTTTCCACAGTTAAAGCTGCAGACACTTTAACATACATTAACTATGATTCATAGTTATTATTTCACCTAAACCAGTTAGGGTAAACAATGTTATCCCTAACATATACTTTTTGACTTGTCTTCTTCAGAATAGGCATTTTCATCTATAGGGGCAATCTAATCTTTCTCTTATATGGTCCAATGGATCTTGATTGATTGGTTTGTCTACATCTCAACTGCTGAAGTCTTTCAGGGCCATCCTTGTCCATGTCTCAGCCAGAAAACCCCTCATAGAAACAGCCAAAGTGTTGTGTTGTTGCTAATTTCTCCCTCTGGTCCGCGTTCCTGGCAGGAGCGTGGACCATTCTGATTGGTTGATGCCGTTTGACAGCCGGCTATATAAAGCGCTGTCAAACGGCATCAGCTGTCACTGCTAGCTGACTGCTTGTTAGCCCAGCAGTCGTGGCAACCCCTTTGTTTTCTCAAATAAAGGTTCCTGCTTGTTGTTCTGTGCCCCCCTCAGTGATTATCCGCCGCTTTACAACACTGGAGACGAGGGCGGGATACAAATAAGAGGCAACTGGACAACACAGCTGAGCGCAGTCACTGTTAAAGAGCCGGAGTCACTAAGCAAAGACCTGAAGCCACTATGAGCTGACTGTCACAAGTCGCTGACGCCATTTCATGAGTGCGAAATTCAACTTCCTAGCCGAATAGACTGTCATCGCTGAGAAAAGATGTCTTCAACCCCTGCGTTCCTGCCATTTAGACCAGTGGCAGAGACTTGGGAATCCTATAGGAACCACTTTGACTGCTTCCTGGATGCTATAGACCTCACTGAAGCTTCAGCCCATAGAAAAAAGTCCTATTTCTTAAGCTTTTGTGGGGCTGCAGTGTTTGACACTGTCACAGCATTGGTAGCCCCACGACCTGTCAGAGAAATCCCTTGGGGGGAGCTTCAAGAAATCCTCTCTAATCACTATTCACCCAACCCCTCACAGATTGCTAGAAGACATGCCTTTAGGAGGCAAGTTCAGGGTGAGGGAGAGACTATCAGTGAATACATGGCTGCTCTGAGGTCTGCTGCCTTACATTGTGGATTCAGGGATTATCTAGAGGATATGCTCGTAGACCAAATAGCGTGTGGGGTTAAAGACTTAAGGTTGCAAAGGCGACTATTAGCCAAAAGTGGCCTAACCCTAGCAATAGCCATTGAAGAGTCTCAGGCTGCTGAGCTTTCTGCTCAATCTGCAGCTGAAATCCAGGGAAACACAATCAAACAGAATAGCTCAACAGTCCATTTTGATGAGGTTTCTCCTGATGAGGACTCTGAGGATTCAGCTGTTGTAAATCGTCTTAGACAACAGAGACCCCTTCCAGAAGACTCAAAGTCAAAAGCTAGTTTTTCTCCCCGGCAGCAACCCATCTGTTTAAGCTGTGGAGGAAATCACTTAAGAGCATCCTGTAGGTTCAGGAATGCCATCTGTTTAAGTTGCCAGAGGAAGGGTCACTTAGCAAGGGTCTGCCAAGCTGGGAAACCTTTACTCAGAGACCTCAGCCAAACCCCATCTTTCAAAGGCAAGTGGAAGACTGCTATACCTGTTACCACTTCAACTAGTCCAACAACAGTTCTAACAAAATCAGTATTTTTGTCTCCTTCGAAGGTAAACTTTGCAAGATGGAGGTGGATACAGGATCTGCTCTATCCATTATTTCATGGAACACCCTCAAGAAGTTGCTACCCAGATTTCCAAAAAAGAAGCTCCTTGACTGCCACCTGACTTTGCGAGATTACCAAGGCAAGAATATTCCTGTCCTCGGGAAAGGCAAGTTCCTCGTTCAATTCAAAACTTTTAAAGGCCACTTGCCTCTTGTTATAGTGGATGGTGCTCTCCCCAGTTTACTGGGTTTAGATTGGTTCCCTGCCCTTGGCCTAAATATAACAGGCATCCACTCTGTGTTAAATGCTGAAGTAGATTCCCTATTCAAAGACTATGCTGATGTATTCAGCGAAGATTTGGGATGTTACTCAGGCACCCCCATATTATTTAGTGTAGACCCTCAAGAAACTCCTTTACGCCTGAAACCTCGTAGAGTGCCTTTTGCAATCCATCCTAAGTTAGATAAGGAACTTGACAAACTAATCAAACAAGGAGTCTTAGAACCTGTAGTTTTTGCTAAATGGGAGACCCCCATAGTAACTCCTCTTAAAAAAGATGGTAGCATTAGGATATGTGCTGATTACAAAATTTCCCTGAATAGACACCTCCAAATCAGTGCTTACTCAGTTCCCATCATTCAGCACCTTTTACATTCTTTTGAACCTGGGTTTATTTTTGCAAAGCTGGATATATCCCAGGCATACCAGCAATTCCCTGTAGATGACCACACAGCAGAATTGCAGACAATAGTAACTCACAGGGGAGCTTTTAGGTGCAGACCCCTTCAGTTTGGTGTGAGTGTAGCCCCTGGGATATTTCAGTCCCTGATGGAGAGGCTTCAAGATCTCCCAGGGGTAGTCCCCTATTTCGATGATACCTTAATTTCAGCCACAGACAAACCTCAGTTGTTACAAAGAGTAAGGTCAGTTCTAGATCAACTCATGCAAAATGGCCTCAAACTTAAGAAAAACAAATGCACCATTGCCACTAAGCAAGTTGATTTTCTGGGCTATAGAATTGATGCCTCTGGCATACAACCTATAGAATCTAAAGTCACACTGCACCAACGGATGGAAAGAGGATGTAAAATGGAGAAAAACGCTTGCCATCTGTTGGTTAACGCGATGCATCCGTTCTGTACTTACTGCATGTGTGATTCATATGTTCTATCCGTCCAACAACCGTCTACTGAGATTTTATCCGCTCAAAAGGTTTTGAGCTGCACAAAACTTTTTAAGTGGATGAACTTTCCGCAGCGTCTGTTCTATATCCACATACGGGGAACAAACATTCTACTTCAATTACAATTACGCTGTATCCGCTCGGCATCCACTGTGCATCCGCGCAACTCACATCCGCTCCAGCGGAAAACGGAAAGAGGGAGGAAGCGAAATGGACATGGAACGTTCGCGCAACGTTAGTAGCACGGACATAGAAAGGATGCAGGTTGCATATAAAGAGGATGCAGCTCGCATATAAAGCATTAAAATGGAAAAAACGTTTGTATAGGAGATGTATCTCGGATATTTAGGATGTCTAGTGGATGTGGAAGGACACCTAGCGGAAAACCTATATTTCCTATAAAAAGGGGGAGGAAATCACCTGGATCTCACTTTCAGTCCAGCAGCCCTGGTGTGCAGACCTCTTCAGCCTTGCTCTTGCTCTTCCTCTTCCACAGCATCCAGTCATCTCCACCATGGATCATCACACACTCCTTTTGGTAGCCGCCATCATTCTACAACAGTGCAAAGCCCTCTACAGGCTCTTTCACCTGTTCTACGCAAGGAAAAAGGAGGCGTCCAAGAAGTGTGTGGGTCCAAAGATGGATCGCGAGAAGAGCTGAGAATGGACTGTATGACAAGCTGATGGTGGAGCTGAGGAACGAAGACCGTCGTGCATTCCAGCACTTTATGAGGATGCCACTAGCCATGTTTGACAAAGTTGTGGAGCGGCTGAGACCCAGGTTGACCAAGACAAACACCAACTTCCGGCCCAGCCTGGACCCTGGACTGAAGGTGGCACTGACTCTGCGCCACCTGGCCTCAGGGATCACGTACAGCAACATGCAGTATGCCTGGAGGGTGCCACACAACACCATCAGCATAGTGGTCAGAGAAGTGGTGCGGGCCATCATCGAAGAATACCTGGAGGATCTCCTCCAGTGCCCCTCCACTGAAGAAGGATGGAAGAAAGTTGCAGAGCAGTGGTATCAGAAGTGGAACTTCCCCCACACTGTTGGAGCCATAGATGGGAAGCACATGGCCTGCAAAGCTCCAGCCAACTCAGTGTCCAATTATTTCAACTACAAGGGCTTCTTCAGCATCATCCTCTTTGCCATGGTCAATGCTGACTACAAGTTCATGTATATCGATGGTTCAGGCAACGGGTCAGCTTCAGATGGCCAGGTATACAACGCCAGTGACCTCAAGGAGGAGCTGGAACGCAACCTCATCATGGGATTCCCAGATCCAGACCCCCTGCCCAACGACACGCAAGATGTGCCCTACTTCATCGTGGGGGATGACGCCTTCTCCCTCAGAACCTACCTCATGAAGCCCTACACTTCCAGATGCCTCACCCGTGAAGAGAGGATCTTCAACTACAGGCTGTCCAGGGCAAGGCGGGTGGTGGAGAACGCCTTTGGCATCCTGGCCAACAGGTTCCAGGTACTTCTCACCACCATGCAGCATCACCCAGAGACTGTGAGGAGGATCATGGAAGCTTGCTGCATCCTGCACAATCTCATGCGCACCCACTACCCAGTCTTTCAGAACAGGCTCGTGGACCTCCAGCAAGGCAATGGGTACATGGAGCCTGGGGAATGGAGGCAAGGAGTAAACCTGATAGACACTGTGGATGTGCCAGGCCCCAACAGAACTTCACGTGAAGGGAAGAAGCAGCGCAATCTCCTGAAACACTGGTGCAACTCCCTAGCTGGAACAGTTGAGTGGCAAGACAGGATGGTAGATGCTTAATGGATGCTTCCTTCAGCCTGTCTCATCACACTGATGAGATTGTGCCATGTATGTTGAGTGGCCCTACAATGAACAGGGCATTTAATAAAGAGTTGTGTTTATGTTGAAATGTGTTGATGAATGATTAAATTGTTATTGATAATAAAAGGCCATCGGTGTGGCACTTGGGAGGGTGGACCATACAGTCCCACTATGCTTGCACTGGAGGCTTATCTATCCCACTGCTATCCTTTCCCATCCCACAGCTATTACCCATCCCACAGGTATCCCTGCCCATCCCACTGCTATCCTTACTCATCCCACAAGCATGCAAAGCCTTAAACCATTTCTAAAAGTTTCCACCAAGCCTTTATTTACTAAAAGAACTGAACCCAGTGTTTGAAGCAAAGATAATCTTTATTAATAACAAACTGTAAAAGCAAAATGACCCAAGTAAAGTGTCCCAAGCAAAGATAAAGTCAACAGGTAGCAACCCAGTCTCTGGCACTCTTCTCAGTCACTCTGAGGCATGCCCATGGTCTCAGGGGTGAAGGGTCCAGGTGCTGTGGAGGTGGCAGCGGTCTGAGGTGCCATTGGGGTGCCTGGCTCCGAGAGGAAACAGGGGATGGTTTGTGGAGGAAGCTCTCAAAGAGCTGGCTCGGTCCCGTGATGTTGAGAGGCCCTTCCTCCATGACATGGGGTGTCAGTCCCAAGACTAATGACAGATGTTCTGAGGCCGGGCTTGGCTGTGGGGTGGAGGAAGGAGGAGTGTAGTGGGGCTGTCTGGTCTGTAGGTGAGCGAGGTGAGGTGTCGGTGGCATCTGAGGTGTCGGTGGCATCTGTGGTGTCGGTGGCATCTGTGGTGTCGGTGGCATTGGTGGCATCGGTGGCATTGGTGCTATCGGTGGCATCGGTGGCACCTGTGGTGTGTGATGTACCTGTGCCTGGACTGGGAAGGCCTGCCTGTGCTGCTGGAACTCCTGGTAGCCATAGCCTTGGTAGGTGAGGGCCTGTGGAAAGCCTTGGAAGGGCTGTGACATCACCTGGGGTGGAGGAGCAGACCTGGACTGGGTCAGAGCAGATTCAGCTGGGCCTGGAGGGTGGTGCAGAAGACCTGTGATCCTCTCCTTGATCACCTGGTATTGGGATTCGGGTATTTCCATGAGGGTCTGGTTGACGTAGGTGAAGAAGGGCTTTCTGTTAGAGGATGGTATGTTGGACTGTATTAGCTGAGAGAGGAGATCTATGCTGCTCTTGATGGTGTCCCTGATCTCCAAGAGGACAGTGTGGCTCTGTCCCTCCAGTCTGGCTCTCTGTCTGCTTTCTATGGAGGTGGAGCTGGGTGTGGGTGTGGGTTGGTCTCTGGTGGCAGCGGCTTCTTCTTGCTCCAACTGCGTCAGGGGGTCCTCCATGTGCTCTGCCACAGGGAGTGCAGCTGTCAGGGGGGTCTCCATCGCGGGGCGCTCCAAAGATACCTCCCTGGACATAGGAGCTGACTCTTGCCCAGAAGAGGACTGGCTGTCTGTGGGCTGCCTGAGAGAGAGGGTTGACAGAGGGGCTGCTCCTCGGTGGCGGATCTCACCCTCCAAGAAGCTGCACTTGGCCATCACGTAGGTCTCCCAGTCGGTGAGCTTGACGGCGGCCTGGCCAGACTTCTTCAGGTGCAGCTTCCCGTACCAGGTGTGCATGTGCTTCCACCACCCCAGGAGGACCTCCGAAGTGCAGCCTTCTCTCTCCAAGCCACCTGCTTCTGTTTGGTGTCTCGATAGAGCCTGTGTCCCTTCCTCCAGAGGTACTCATTCTCCCTCAACCATTTGAGCACCTCCTCCTCATGTTCCTCTGCAATGGAGTACTGTCTCCTCTCACCCTTTTTTCACGAATGCCTCTTCCTCCCTCTGGCAGGGCCTTCTGGGCCCTCAACAGTCGGGCTTTGAGGTTCTAGGGGCTGGTCCACCACACCACCACCACCAGCAGCAGCAGCAGCAGTAGCAGCACCAACAGCAGCAGCAGCAGCACCAGCAGCACCATCAGGACCAGCAGCACTAGCAGGACCAGCAGCACCAGCAGGACCAGGAGCAGCACCAGCAGAATCAGAACCAGCAGAAGCACCAGCACCAGGAGCAGCACCAGCAGAAGCACCAGCACCAGGAGCAGCACCAGCAGAAGCACCAGTACCAGCAGAGTCAGCACCAGCAGCAGAAGCACCAGCACCAGCAGAGTCAGCACCAGGGGGTGGGATGGTGGTTCTGTCCTTCTTGCCAGGGCTGGCAGGAGTAGGCACAGGCTTTCTCTTCTTCCCCATGGTTGTTGGCTGAAGATGTGTCTGGCAGCAGGTCTTTCCTCTGAATGGTGACCTGCTTGCGAGCTGCTTCCCTTTATATCCGCGGGGCTGACGCAATGCATCCTCCCCACATGCACAGTGAACGCTTTGCATCCACTAGGCATCCACTAGGCATCCGCTTGGCTTCCGTGATGAATCCGCTGTATCCACTCAGCATCCGCTCTGTATCCGCTCCTTCCGCTGTCCATCCGCTTCGCTGCTCTCCCCCGGAAGCCCTGCGGATGTGTCATCTGCTTCCATCTGCTTTCATCTGCTAGGCTTCCATTGAGCATCCGCTTAACATCCTTGCTACATCCTCCCCACGTCCATTCCTTTCCATTGTTGTCCGCTCTGTTTTTGCAAATTTGGGGCACTTTTGAGATCGGATAACAATGGATGGAACATTTGCTCATCTGCTGTGTCCTTTTTACATATGTTTTGCATTCATCGGCCGATGTGACCTAGCCTTAAAGTCAGGGCCATCCATGAGGCACCTACTCCTACCAACAAAACCGAGCTCCAGGCCTTCTTAGGACTTCTCAATTTCTATGCTGCATTCCTCCCTCACAAAGCTTCAATCGCAGAGCCTTTACATAGACTTTTGGACAAAAAGTCCCCCTGGCGTTGGGGACCTAGGGAAGCCCATGCCTTCCACTCTGTGAAATCCTTGATAACCTCTAAAGCAGTTTTCATTCAGTTCAACCAGCATCTTCCATTAGTTCTTGCTGCAGACGCTTCCCCTTTTGGTATAGGGGCTGTTCTCAGTCACAGACTGCCAAATGGCTCTGAGGCACCCATGCCTCCTTCTCTAGAACCGTTTCTTCAGCTGAGCGCAACTACAGCCAGATAGACAAAGAGGCTTTGGCTGCAGTTGCCTCTGTAAAGAAATTTCATGAATTCCTCTTTGGCCATCATTTTGAACTAATCACAGATCACAAGCCTCTGCTAGGCCTTTTGTCTGCTGATAAACAAACACCTCAGATTCTATCCCCAAGGATGACCAGATGGACTCTGTTTTTGGCTGCTTATTCATACAAACCGATCCATAGACCCAGAAAAAACCTTGCACATGCTGATGCTCTCAGCCGCTGCCCATTGCCAGTTCCAATTGAAGATCCTGCACCAATCCATGCTGTTTTCGAATTCAGTGAACTCAATCTACCCATTACAGCCTCTGACATTGCTTACCACTCCTCAAGGGACAAGCTAATTGCCCAAGTCCTTGACTGGGTGGGAAGGGGGTGGCCAGATGTCCCTTATTTCCCTGAGTTCCTGCCCTTCAAGGCACGCCAGCTGGAACTGTCATCCCTTCAGGGTTGTTTGTTGTGGGGAACAAGGGTGGTCATTCCTTCCTCATTGCAAGCTTCAGTTTTGAAGCTCCTGCATGAAGGCCACCCGGGCATCGTTAGAATGAAGGCCCTGGCCCATAGTTATGTCTGGTGGCCTGGCATGGATGCCCAGATCTCCAGCTGGGTTAGCACTTGTCAGCCTTGTCAGACAACCGGACCTGCCCCACCAACTGCATCCCCTGGGAAGTGGGAGGATACTGGAGCCCCTTGGTCCAGGCTGCACATTGACCTGGTGGGCCCAATGCAGGGGCATACATTTCTAGTAGTAGTAGACTCCTTCTCAAAATGGATTGATGTGGCCTTGCTGCCCACAACAACCACCCTTGCAGTTACCAAGGCCCTAACCAGGCTATTTGTGACACATGGCATCCCTGACACAGTAGTGTCAGATAATGGGCCCCAATTTACTTCCTGCAAATTTGAACTATATTTAGCCAACCCGGGGGTCAGGCATGCCCTCACAGCTCCTTTTCACCCTGCTAGCAATGGAATGGCTAAAAGGACGGTTAGGTCAGTGAAAGAAGCCCTAGGGAGATTTGGCCAAAGTGACTGGCACTCTAAATTGTCCAGATTTTTGCTATACCAGCATACAAACCCCTTGTGCCACTACCAATATGTCCCCAGCTGAACTCCTTATGGGTAGGCGCTTGAGGACTGCCATGGATAGGCTGCACCCCCACTACGCCCCAATGACTCCTCTTGGGTCTGACAGCCAGCCTAGGGAGTTTGCTTTAAATGACCTGGTTTATGCCCGCAATTATGCAGGCCACCCCTTATGGGTGCCAGGACAGGTCATAGCTGTGACAGGGCCTAAGTCATATAGGGTGCTGCTGGAAGATGGTCGTACCTGGCGCAGACACATCGACCAGCTGAGGAGGCGTTGGAAAGTGGCCACTGATGGGCCCGGTCTACCACCCACCGACCTGAGTCTACTACCAGCCGATAAGAGCCTGCCGGCATTGACTGAGGACACCCGGGAGAGCCATGGACGGAGGGACCTACCTGTTCCTGTGCCTGACAACCCATCAACAGCTCCAGAGGACGAGGCTCCTGCGGTAACCAGCTCCGAAGAGGCCCCTGAAGCAGAGGACTTCGACCAACGAACAGAAGCCCCTGTTCTGCGACCACCAGAGAAGATGGCCAGCTTACTTGCGGGACTACGTATGCTCCTCGCTGGGGGAAAGGAGTGTTGCGTTGTTGCGAAGTTCTCCCTCTGGTCCGCGTTCCTGGCGGGCGCACGGACCATTCTGATTGGTTGATGCTGTTTGACAGCCGGCTATATAAAGCGCTGTCAAATGGCATCAGCTGTCACCGCTAGCTGACTGCTCGTTAGCCCAGCAGTCGCGGCAACCCCTTTGTTTTCTCAAATAAAGGTTCCTGCCTGTTGTTCCGTGTCCGCCTCAGTCATTATCCGCCGCTCTACTACACAAAGGAAGAGAGGAAAAATCTTGATTCAGACCCAGAGAGAGACAGATCTGATGTATCAAACAAATGCAGGGAACACAAGATTAGGGACCATATTTTACACTGAAGCATCTCTGGAATATGGCAGCTATAAAAAAGTCTTTGTCTTTTGGAGGTTTCACATCTAAGTCTCTCAGTATGGAGGGAAGATCCAGGCTCTTTCCTTGTGGGGTGTTTCTGGATCTCCTAACTGATGGTTCCTCCTCAATGTCATGTTTCCTTAGAGATATGAGTTTTCCTTTTATTAAGCTCACAATCCTTTTTTTTTTTCCTCATTCAGTTTTTTTTTAATGACTGCATGTTGCATGGAGTTGGGTTCTTCAGTAAAGCTAAATGTCAGGGAAAAAGCAAAATAAAAGCGAAAGTAGGGATGCACTGTGGGGAAGCCTCAGTTTCTGAGTTCACTTTCTGGTCTGGTTGTGGATGAGTCCATGATGGAGAATAAGGGTCTCTGCAGATGAATGGTCCTTTCTTCATATCATTGTAAAATCCAGAATGTAATTCAAGAGCAGATTCAGAGATTTTGTCTGGAATGGTTTCTGGATCCCCACATTCACTCTACTCTGGATAAAATCATTTTTAAAAGCTATTATTCTTTTGATTTACTAGTCTAGGACATCTTGTGGCTCAATTCCAAAGTTCTAGGAGATAAATAATAAACCTCCTAGGAGAAATTTTAACACTTTACAGAAATGAGATGATAGTTTGGGTGAAAGACATAGTTTGTGTTGGTCAAACCCAACACAAAGAGGATAATAATTCTGGTGTTTTTGACAGTAACAACAATTTCAATTTTTAAAGGAGCATACTGCATTTTGCAAATCTATTTTTTTTATAATTATCTTCTTTATTGTTTATTTTATTTTGTCTTTCGATGGATCCACTACGCGTGGCTTAGTACAAAAAGTAGAGGTAATCAAGCCAGAAACGCAGAGATGATGATTAGGCCTTTCAAAAGATCAGAATGGTTTTTATTTTAAATTCTCACTGGGTGCAAGAGAGGCCAGGAGGATGGGCACAGAGAGTTGTTGTAGAGAGGAAGGCTTTGGTGTGGTGAAGAAGGCCAGGGAACTCAGCTGGGCTGGGCGAATGATGCAGTTCCTGCCTTGTCCCTTGAATTGGAGGACTGCCTCAAGAGAAGTTGAAGCTCTGAATCTCTCTGGGGAAGGAAGATGAGAGTGGAGGAGAGTCCAAGAGTAACTGCCCAGGAATCCTGAAGTGAAGATGGAGATCATCCCTTGGATGCTAGGTTTGGGTTTCTCCTTTTTCTTCCTCCCATCTACATCTGGTTCTTTTCCTCAATGAAGAGCTGATTGCTTTACTCCCAATTCCTTTTCTTCTCCTAGATCCTTCTCAGGAAATCCGAGCTTTCTTTTTTCTTGGTGGGGAATAATTTGAGCAATGGGGTACTTTCCTACCTCTCCCCTCATTCCAGTACTCTCGATTCACAACTATCTCAACTGAAGGGGGTTTTGGGGGATGGAGAGCAATCTCTCTTCCTCCTGTCAGAAACTTCCAGATGGAGAACCAAAAATTGCAGCTTCACTGTTAATAAAAGAGATAGGAAGTTGGGGGCAATGGATGAGTGAAGAAAGGGGTTGCAGTGGAGGGCAATGAGTATAAGGAACCTCCCTTTTCTCCCTCCTGTTCTTCTCAAATGATTGAGAATTGAAGAATCAGAACTGCTGAACTTCAGAGAGGAAACCTTCCTGGACTCCATTTCTGTTCTTAATGGTAATTCCAACCATGATAATGACGGCTTGGGAACTCTTATGGTCCCCAACGGCCAGAATATGGGTGGGAAAAGATGCCTTCTTCCTCCTCTTTCATCTTGTCTGCTGCATCCATTCAGGGAAGAAGATTCGGGTGAGGATGGTAGGGTTAAAAGTCTTGCACAGCCTAGGATCATCTCTCCTCTTCTTAACTCCACTTAACTCCTTCTCTCTTTCAGTCTTTTCAAGGATCCTCCTGGGAGCAGGTAAGAGACTTTCATGCAGACTTTGCTTCTATTTCCAAAATAAGTAAACTGTGATTGTTGCTGTCATTGAAGAAAGGAGAAGGTCAAATGAAACCGAAAGTCCAAAGAGAGATGCTGAAGGAGTAAAACCCATCGCAGTGTATGTAGCTGACTGGCCGTTCTTTTCCACTTGGGTTGGTGCAAAGGGTGAATCCAGCCTTTTCATGAGGCTTTTGAAGATGGCCATGATCTTGGTGAATCCAAGAGGCTTCCTTGTAAAAATATCCCCCTCGAGTTCTTCTTTTCCCTAATATAATGTTGAGCATACATTGCTAAGCCCAGAGAGCATATAGGAAGTTCGAGACAAAGATCCAAGAGAGGAATATGAGAGGCATGCTAAAAAACAAATAAGAATGGAAATATTAAAACGAATGAGAGGTGATATTTAGAAAGCTTTTCTTTCTTTTAATATGACAGGGGCATGATTAAAGAAGTACAAACATGGGCACACATTTCTAAATAATAGAATAAAAGTAATAATTTGTAACTAAATGGAAGATTAAGGTTGAAATATGAATTTAATATGTATGTTTAAATAATATGGTGATTGATGTTAGGATGGAATATTGGAATTGTATTGTAATACAATATGTGTATTATATTAGGATTAGTAAAAAAGGCCTGACTAACTAGAATAAATGAAATAATTAAATGGAAACATTAGAGGTGGAAAGATGGTATTATTATGTAAGTTATATAATATTGTGGCATTAGAATGGTATATTGAAGTATTGAATAATTAAACAATGAAGAATTATATCTTAATACAAAAATGAATATTAATATTAGGAGTATATAAGCGTAACTAACGTAAGAAATATTATTGATATTAGTATTGTTATCTGTATCAAAATGAATGATACCCAGATGCCACACTGTTCATGTATTGATGTTAATGGATGTTTAAAAAGAAAATAAAAAATATATACCAGGAAGTTAATCCTGAAAGATTGGGGTGGATGGGCCTTCATCCAAGCCAGCAGCTGGAAGCCCAAGACAACAAGGCCAATCAGATATGCTACGAAGAGGGCACTGATAAATTTAGGATTTAATATTTCAGGGGGTTCGGAGGAGGATAAGCTTTTGATAGAAGTTGGACATTGCAAGATGTTTCTTGAGGAGAAGCGGTAGAGATTGCAGCTCTGAGGAGAAAAGAATCTGAACTCCAAGGAGCTTGATTAAGCCATTCGGGAGAGATGAAATAAATTGGACGGTTCAATTGGACATGACACAGAAGAAGCACTGATGTATCTGGATGTACTTATTATTGCAATTGCTGAGAAAGTATAGCCGAGTTGGAGAATTCCCAGAGCAGATTATGGATGGGAACCATTCTGGGAATAGAGTTGGATGTTCTGATGTAAAAATTTAGTTTCCAGGAAGAGACCAGAAGGAAGGACTCAACGGCTTTTCTTTCTTTTCTTTGGTTCACGGACAGGTTCATCTTTACCAGCCCCCAGGCTGTCCACATCTCTTCTGCACACCACCATTATTAAAGGAGAAGAGATTCCCTTGAAATGCTCTCTCCCTGAGGGAACTCGGGCAGAAAAGTTCTTTTTCTACTGTAAGGATCAATCATATTTTCCAATTGACTATAAACACCTGCCTATAAGTACCTTCATTTTCAGGACTGCAGACCTGATCTCAGACCCAATAAAGATAATATGTCTGTGCAAGTTCCAGGAAACATCTACAGGATGGCTCACCAGTAACCAGCTGGTGTTCTCTCTCATTGGTAAGATAAATATTTTTTGCCTAGAAATATTGACATCAAAGGAAGTGTTAATGTTCACTCTAATAAAATGCATAATAAACTTTTCAAAAATTGATCCATTTAAATAAATCTCAAACAATTAAATCTATAGATAAATAATGCCTCTAGGAAAAACCCTGTTAAAGGAACTTCCTTTCACAGGAAACATATCCCCCCAATGGGATGTTGTGGTTGTGACAACATTGTGAGAGCAGTTACAGAAATACCTTCTCCTCTCTTATTTATTAATATGTTCACCACAAGCTAAAGATAAAACCATTCTCCTTTTTTGTTTTTTCATTTTAATCTCCATTGTTTGAAATATTGCGGCTTTTCCTCATAGAAATGGTGCCTTAGGTTTAAGGAGATACTGTGGATGATTTGAGGAAACTCTCCTGCTTCAAAGGAGACATTAATATTTCCCTTTTGAACATTTTGTGCAGATGTGCTCCCTTCCCCAGTGCTGAAAGTGGATCAATTATCCAAGACCATAAAGGAAGGGGATCCCTTGGTCTTCCATTGCTCAGCTGAAGAAGGCAACCCAGAGAAGAAGTTCCACTTCTACAAGGATGGGGAGGAGATCACCTCCAGTCATGAAAGCTTTCAAAAAAATTCCAGTGACTGCACAGATCATCTTCAAAAGGCCTCTCTGAGAATCCCTCATGCCTCATTCAACCACAATGGGGAATTTGCCTGTACTTATGAGGAGAAGAGAAGCAACCGATCGGTCCTGTCTTCTTGGAGTCAGGGGGTGAACATCACAGTTGAGCCAGGTAGGAGGAGATTTGCACGTGGTTAAACCTTGAGACCATCATCAAAGGCTAAACTAGGAAGGACAAAGAAAGTCCTGGAGAAAGGCTTTTGCGAGATTGTTAACTAGCTCCACAAAGAGGTCCAGGGAAAATCTGGAACATGAGTTTGATTTAAAAAGGGGTCTGTTTTATTTATAAATCTAATAGAATCTAAACCTTCACGAAAAGAGCAGACTAAGATATTCTGCCGAGATATACTAAATCATCCTTTTTGTTTCTTACTCAAACCAGTTTGGATTCAAGATGTAGAGATATTCCCTATATGGAGATATTATTGGATGGCGATTCTTCTTATAATCCTGCTGGTTCCATTTGCCTTTTATTGCTGGAAGAAGAAGAGCAGTAAGTGAAGTGGTTTGGGTTCGAGGGTTCCCTTACCTGAAATCCCAGATGACTCCTAATGTGGTTGGAGATGTTGACTGAGAAGAGATTCTCTGGGGAGGCAGGAAAGGAGAGCCAGGCCTGTATTTGAAGGGGTTATTCAGGTAGTATATGAGTTTGATGGATTGATTCATCCTTCTTTTTACTTTTATTGCTGTCTTGAAAGTATCTCCACCACATGAGCAGTTTCAGCTTGTGGAAAAGAAAGAGGAAGGTAATCTTTCTGGAATGACGGAAACTCAAGCAACAGCAACAGCAACAGCTACATCTTCATCAGTCAAGGTAACTGATGGGATTAATGGGTGATTTTGATCAGTATCTACATGGGAGTTCTGTTTGCACTGGAGAGAGAAACCAGGTTCATGGGATCCCATCTAATGACGATTGATGTCCTCTGGAGTCATCCAACTGTCCTTGTGGAGAGACAAGCGTGATGCAGCTGGGCTTTAGAGTGCCTGAACCTTACTGGTGTAATGTTAGTAGACAGCTGTACTCGAATTTTCAATTCAAGCAGACTTTAGTTTCTGAAGATCCACTTGTCTTTATCTGTGTGAACATCTACCCTTTGTTTCTTTATTTATTTGATTTCAACCAAAGAATTTTTCAATGTAATACTCCTAGATATTTCTTTCAAAGATAGGGAAGCATAATTCTCTTTTTTTCCCCTTCAATTTAACAACTCATGTGTTGCCCAAGATATTTTATTAGCCTTAAATCTCACACAAACCTACAAAATGAAATATATATTTAAGAAAACTTAGTGGCCAATAAAAATTACTGTAATCAAGTGTTGGAGGCAAAGGGATGGTACCTGTGGGTTTCTTCTTAAAAGCATCTCATCACCCTCAGGAATTTGAGATAGGAATTTTGGCTTGGTCAAATCTGATGCCAAAAATCAACCTTTCTTCTTTTCCTTGATGGGCTGACAATACTTCTAGGCTGCAGAAGAACAATCAAACTTACTTATTTCTAAAATGGTTGCAAAATGATGGAGAAATCCCTTGTTCTCAAGGAGTTGCAGGCAGATTGAATGTTTGAGCAATGTCCTCTCTTTCCCTCACTTTTCACAGGACTCTGAGGTTACCGACAGCTTCACCCCATCTCCTCCTGGACCAACAAGGAAGAACCATCCTACACCATGGGAAGAAGAGGGGATATTGTACAGTAACATTTTGTTCCAACCCAAAAGGAGGCAGCAAAGTCATCCCTGATTGCAGCAAAAGGCATCTCTCTTGGTCCAGTCTCTTATTTTGGAAGACATGGGCATCACCCTTGAAGAGATAATGAATTGTGCTTCAATTTATGGTGGAAGAGAAAACACATCAAAGAGGACAAAATTCTAGACATTATCTTATTCTATGAATCTCACTTCTATCTTGGTGTAGATTTGAGCCTGCTGGGAATATTTCCATTACAACCTCTTTTCTTCACAATGTACTTTTTGGTTTTGTCTTCTTCAGAGCTGGTACTTCAATATATTGAGGAAATATAATCTTTCCTCTATATGGTCCAATGGATCTTGATGGATTGATTTGTCTGAATCTCCATTGTTGAGGTTTTTCAGTTCCACCCTTGATTATGTTTCATCTGGAAAGAGGCCAAAGAAAGAGACCTTGCTTGGGACGGACACACATACAGAGAGACAGACCTGGTGCATCAAAGAAGTGCAGCAGTGGTGGGATTCAATTCTTTTTTACTACCAGTTCTGTGGGCATGCTTGGGTGTGACAGGCTTGGTGAGCATGGCTTGGTGGGCATGGCAAGAGAAGGTAACTGCAAGATCCCCATTTCCTCCTCACCCCACTAACCTGCTTTCCAGCTCCATTCTCCTGTGCAGGGCAACCAAAGAAGACCCATCCGATCAGCTGAGATTCGGGTGGCAGAGAATAGATGGGGGCGGGGCCAGTCAGAGGTGCTATTTGCCAGTTCTCTGAAGTACTCAAAATTTCTGCTACCAGTTCTCCAGAACTGGTTGGAATGTAAGAGGTCTACCTCTTAGGTAGGTGAATACCACCTTTGAACTGCAATGAGGAGTAGATCTCTTACTGTAATATATTGGGGAAAGATTTTTTCAGGATAGGAGTTTGGTCCAATGGATTTAGTTTGGTGAGGTCTTTCATATGAAATTTCACTATATTCCATACAGAAAACCCTTAACAGAAGCCAAAGAAAGAATTCTTGATTTAGACAAAAAGAGAGAGACAGACCTCTTACATAGAACAAGTGCAATGAGGCCAAATCCAGAGACTTTTATTTCACATTTAAACATCTACAGAATCTGTCAACTGTAGAGGTATTCAGCAGGTTCTGGCCAGTTCTAGAGAACCTGTAGCAGAAATCTTGAGTAGTTCGGAGAACCGTCGAATCCCACCCATCTATTTTCTGTCTCCTGAGTTGCAGCTGATCAGCTGGGTCTTCTTTGGTTGCCCTGCACAGGCGAATGGAGCTGGAAAGCAGGTTAGCGGGGTGGGGAGGGAATGGGGATTTTGCAGTGTCCTTCCTTTGGAGTGGGAATCTTGCAGTAACCTTCCCACAGCCACCACCAAGCCATGCCCACAGAACTGGTAGTAAAAATATTTGAATCCCACCATTGGTCAACTTATAGGAGATCCTTCATCCTTTGAGGTTTTACATCATCCAACCCTCTCAGGGTGATGATAAGATCCAGGACTCTTTACTTGTTGAGCTGTTTCTATCCATATTTCTTAGAATATGGACAGTATCTGAAAAATAGTACTCAGTCTTTAGGGCATTTTCCTTTGAATACTAGCTGGGTCTCCTAGCTGATGACCCCACCTCACTTTCACACTTTCTCAGAGGTTTTGTTTTCCTTTTTCTTATGCTCACAAACTCTTTCTTTCATTTGGTTTTTTTTTTTTTTTTGATAGCTGGATATTGCATAGAAGTCCCTCTTCTGCCTTGGGATCTTCAGGGAAGTTTAATGTCTGACAAAAATCAAAACAAAAGTCAAAATAGAGATGCACTGTGGAAAAACTTCAGTTTCTAAGTTTGTGAGTTGACTTTCCGGTTGGGTTGTTGATGAGTCCATGATGGAAGAGAAGTTGAAGAATCTCCTATTTGAGAGAGGGGTTGGACTAGATGACCTACAAGGTCCCTTCCAAATCTTAATCTGTAAGTAAGTAAGTAAATAAGTAAACAAGTAAGTAAGTAAGTAAGTAAGTAAGTAAGACTTTGCCATAGAGAGTGGCTGAGTTGAGAAGGCAGAGGCAGCTCCGCAAGAGATTTTTTGCTTGGCTTCTAAGATTTTTCTTTGGCAATATCTCCAAGACAACAGCTGATTTCCCCAAAATTCTGATCACTGTGAGAAAAGCAACACATGCACATCAATAGGCTTCAGTCACAGACAATAGCAATAGCTGTGCTGTCCCAGCCAGTCTATGAGAATTGGTTAGTTGCTTAGGAATTGTGAGCTGTTCCCTGAAGGGAATGCATCATGGTAAATGTAGTTAAAGGTATCCTGGGAAATGTAGTTCATGTCACGTGGCCACATCTGTAATCCTGATTGGCCACTAAATAGACCCTTGAAGGGTTGAGGGAGGTTTTCCTCCATTCTTGCCTGCACTCATGGACTGATAACAGCTTTCTTTCTATCGCTGCGTGATGGGTTAGGAAAATAACCATTTTTACCTGCAATGCTGATATACAAAGGATTGGTCATTATAGAAGAGCTTCATCACAAATGTGAGTTATGAGGATACCTGATGTACCAATAAATGTACTTTGTTATGGATGTTTTGTGGAATTATCCATCTGCATCTGCACAGCCATAAATCCACTTTTGTGCATGAGACAGGACAGAGAAGTAAAAAATGAATCCTAACCCATCAGAAAAGTAAAAATTTATTAATTTTGGATTTGTGATAAAGCAACGTGATATTGAAGCCAGGAATAAATGTGCAGCTGCATGTCTTGTCGTCTTGTTGTTTCTCTCTCTCTGTGAGCATCAGAACTCTTTACGTGCTTTAGATGTTGGGAGGGGCTGGAGTTTCCCACATGCTACAAACAAAAGGACATTTCTACCCACCCACCCACCCACCCTTCCTCTCTGCTCAATTTGCCTTCCTACTATCTTAGAGACTCTATTTGCATAACAAGGAGAGTTAGAAATTTCCCAGTTCTCAAAAGTTTGAGCAATCTTGCTTGTATTTTTTAAATGGAAACTAAAGCTGACTCTGCTATGCTCATCTGGCATGTAGACAAAGCCATAAAACAGACCCTCTCCAGCCAATTTACAACTGATAAAGATACACTGTAGTTCCAGAAAGGGGCTAATTCCTCCTCCCTTTCTCTTCGGCGAAAGAAAGGCTGTGTCTCAAATCTACTAACTGGAAAAAAATAATTTGCAAAGCAAGGGAGTGACCAAGTATATCTCATCCATCCCTGTATTCCAATTACAAACCTTTTCCAAACACAATGAGAAAGTTTCAGAAATCTTGCTTGTTTTGCGGAAAAAAAAGGTTTCTCTCGTAGAGGCAATCAACATTCCTCCATCTCCAAAGCAACAAAGCACAGTCCTCCCCCCAAATCACAAAGACTGATTCCACCCAGAAGCTTCAACAGGTTGATCAGTCATAAAACTGCCTCATTAGACCCCTTTGTCTTAAACTCTCTACATGTGTTTGCATGGATGGGAGGGGCTGGAGTTACCCACATGCTACAAAGAAAGAGCCACCCTCCTCTTCCCTGCTCAACTTTCAAAGCCCAAACTTTCAAAGTTTGTCTGTGAGGAGAAATCCCTCCCCTTCTTTCTCTATCCACCCACAGATGATCAGGAGTCTGTCTGGATTGGAAAGAGAAATTTTAACAGGACTCTATAAGATTTCTGAATCTGGTACTCAAAGAAAACTCTCCCTGAGTTTCCAATACGTGTTTGCATTGATAACTCTTTTTGAAATTATTGTGAACATTTAATCAATTTAATTCCAGTGTTCCAAGATTACCTACAACCTCCCAGCTCCATCTGGTGGTCAAGAAGAAATTTGCAGTGAAGTCATTTTATTTTATTTTCAAGAGTGGACAAGGGGTTCCCCCTCCTTTTCTCTTCAGCCCACTGGCCCCTTCTTGTGGTCAACAAAAAAAAAAAATTCTCCTTATACGATTTTTTTTCACAGTTTCTCAAATATTGACCAAAGTGATTATGAAACTATTGTACATCATTTAATCAACTTATTTCAAAGGTCCTAAGAATAACTGCAACCTAATATGGGCACAGCAACAGTGTCTTCCAGAACCTGTGCTGCCACCTTGTGAAGCAAGCGACCTTTATAGGCATACTTTTGCATTCTGCCCTCAAGTCTTCAGGCTATGCTGCACATATTTCTGTGTTTAGCCCTCTAGTCCTCAGACTTTGTGACGCAACCTCAAGTGCCCCCTTTTGTCGCAAGCTCACACTGCACCCTAGAAGCAGCCATACCATGTGCTGTGCTGGCATCGCCCAGACTCTGCAGTGCCACCTATGTGTTCAAGTGTTAAATCCAGCAGCAATTCTACTTTGCTACCTGCTTGCAGTGTACCCTATTACAAAAAGGAATTGCACAAAAAAACCACTAAAATTTTCCAAAATTCTTCCTTTTCCAGTTTGAAGCATGGCAACTTCCTCAGCCATGACAGATGTCTCTGATGTATGAGAAGACCCGAAACCTCCACCCACCCTTGTCATAAATGTGGAGCCTTGTTCCCAACAACCACCTTTCGATGTCCAATCCTATGAAGAAGCCATGATACCTCCAAAAGCCTATGACCTCAGAAAGAGTAAGAATCTTACTGAACCCATGGAAGAACTCTTGAAGAATGATTGGCAGCAATAATATCACCACTACATAGACTCATGGGTGAAGCTTGAGAAGACCTGTGATGCCCCAATACATAAGCTGCCCCCCAAGAAACTCCATACATTGCTAGATGATCTAGATGCCCTTTTCGCACAGTGGAGACACAGCAAAAACAGCCTCAAGTCCATCCAGTCAAGACTGGGTGACCCCAAACTCCTAACATACATCCAATACTTTGAGGAGTTTCACAAGGAATACAAAGACTGTGTTGAAGAAAGCAAGACAACCCTCCAGGCAGTGCTCCACAATGTGCTACAGTGGGGAGGAATGTCAAGGGAGAAGGCCACATCCAACATATGTCTTCAATCACAAGCAGCTTCTTCCCACCATTCAAAGAAGGCCTCCAAAGTAGCAAGGTACTCTGACCAAGCTGTAGAAGCTCAAATTGAAGCTGCAGTAACAAAATCAGTTTTGCCTTTCATGATGGAGGTAACATGGTAGAAAGCAGAACTGACCAGATGACAAGCGGAACTGGTCAAAGCTCAGGCCAACCAGCAGGCAGAAATGGCCAAAGCTAAAGCCCAAGTGGAGTTGCTTGAACAACAAAGAGTGACAGCAGCAAAAACAGCACGGGCCTCAACATTGCAGAAGGAGGCCAATGCCACCTCCCTCAACTTCCACCTTGGAGACTTGAAAAGACAGAGCCCAGATAAATGTGTCAAGACCTATGTGGATGAGCAGCACTCGCTACAACACGAGTAGGTGAAACCAGTACAGTTACTTGGCAGTCTCCCAGAATCAAGAAATTGAAGGGGCGACCCTCAACCCCAGGCTCTAAATGACAGTCCAAACATTGACATCGTAAAACCTAAAATGCAAGATCCCAGTCCCAAAAAACAAAGAACCTACACCAAGGTCTCAAAACTCACAGGGTTTGGTCACAACTTGGTCCACCACTTACTAAGAAGATTTCTAAGATTTCTATTTCTAACTAAAGCCCCTGTCACACTGCACCAACGGATGCAAAGAGGATGTAAAACGGACAAAAAAGCTTCCCATCTGTTGGTTAACGCGATGTATCCGTTCTGTACTCACTGCATACGTTTTGCTTCCTCTCTATCCGTCCAGCATCCGTTTATTGACGTTTCATCCGCTCAGAAAGTTTTGAGCTGCTCAAAACTTTTGAGCGCAAAATGTATCCAATTCGTCCGTTCTGCATCCACTAGGCATCTGCTAGGCATCCGTTCTGCATCCGTTACGCATCCACTATATCCGCTAGGCATCCGTTCCGCATCTGCGCAACTCGCATCCGCTCGGACGCAGGGAGGAAGCGGAACGGATGCAGAACGGATGCCTAGCGGATGCAGAACAGAAACAAAGCATGTAAAATGGAAAAAACGTTCGCAGAGGGGACCTATCTTGGATATTAAGGATGTCTAGAGGATGCCTAGAGGATGCAAAAGGACACCTAAGGGAAAAACTATATTGCCTATAAAAAGGGGGAGGAACTCGCCTGGATCTCACTTTCAGACTAGCAGCCCTGCAGCAGACCTCTGCAGCCTTCATCTGCCTCTTCCTCTTCCACAGCATCTAGTCATGTCCACCGTGGATCATAACAAAGTCCTTTTGGCAGCCACCATCCTTCTGCAACAGTGCGAAGCCATCTACAGGCTCTGTGAACTCTACTACGGGAAGAAAAAGAGGTGGCCAAGAAGCGTCTGGGTACGAAGATGGATCGGGAGAAGAGCAGAGTACAGACTGTACAACAAGCTGATGGTGGAGCTCAGGAACGAAGACACTCGTGCATTCCAAAACTTCATGAGGATGCCTCCAGCCATGTTTGATGAAGTTGTGGAGCGGCTGACACCCAGGTTGACCAACTCCAGCCCAGCCTGCAACCTGGGCTCAAGGTGGCACTCACTCTGTGCCACCTGGCCTCAGGGACCACCTACAGGAGCATGCAGTACGCCCGGAGGGTGCCACACAACACCATCAGCATTGTGGTCATAGAAGTGGTGCAGGCTATCATCGAAGAATACAAGGAGGAGCTCCTCCAGTGCTCCTCCACTGAGGAAGGATGGAAGAAAGTTGCAGAGCAGTGGTATCATATGTGGAACTTCCCCACACCGTTGGAGCCATAGATGGCAAGTACGTGGCCTGCAAAGCTCCAGCCAACTCAGGGTCCTCTTATCACAACTACAAGGGCTTCTTCAGCATCATCCTCTTCACCATGGTCGATGCTGATTACAAGTTCATGTACATCGATGCTTCAGGCAATGGCTCATCTTCAGATGGCCAGGTATACAACGCAAGTGACCTCAAGGATGGGCTGGAACGCAACCTCATCGTGGGCTTCCCAGATCCAGAACCCCTGCCCAACGACACGCAAGATGTGCCCTACTTCATTGTGGGGGATGACGCCTTCTCCCTCACAACCTACCTCATGAAGCCCTACACCTCCAAATACCTCATCCGTGAAGAGAGGATCTTCAACTACAGGCTGTCCAGGGCAAGGCGGGTGGTGGAGAACACCTTTGGCATCCTGGCCAACAGGTTCCAGGTTCTTCTCACCACCATGCAGCATCGCCCAGAGACTGTGAGGAGGATCATGGAAGCTTGCTGCATCCTGCACAATCTCATGCACACCCGCTACCCAGTCTTGCAGAACAGGCTCGTGGACCTCCAGCAAGGCAATGGGGACATGGAGCCTGGGGAATGGAGGCAAGGGCGAAACCTGATAGTCACTGAGGATGTGCAAGGCCCCAACAGAGCCTCACATGAAGGGAAGAAGCAGCGCAACCTCCTGAGACACTGGTGCAACTCCCCAGCTGGAGCAGTGGAGTGGCAAGACAGGATGGTAGATGCTTAATGGATGCTTCCTTCAACCTGTCTCATCACACGGATGAGATTGGGCCATCTATGTTTAGTGGTCCTACAATGAACAGGGCATTTAATAAAGAGTTGTGTTGATGTTGACATGTGTGGATGATTGTTTATATTGTTATTGATAATAAAGGGCCATAGGTGTGGCACTTGGGAGGGTGGACCATCCAGTCCCACTATGCTTGCACTGGAGGTTTATCTATCCCACAGCTATTACCCATGCCAAAGGTATCCCTGCCCATCCCACTGCTATCTCAACCCATCCCACTGCTATCTTAACCCATCCCAGAAGCACGCAAAGGCTTAAATCATGTCTAAAAGTTTCCAGCAAGACTTTATTAAAAAAAGAAATGAAGCAAGTGTGTGAATCAAAAATAGACTTTATTAACAACAAGCTATAAAACAAAAATGAGTCTCTGGCACTCCTCTTGGTCTCTCAGTTTCAGGGGTGAAGGGTCCAGGTGCTGTGGAGATGGCTGGTGCTGGAGTGCTTGTCATCAGCTCCTCCAGAAGCAGAAGCAGCAGAAGCCCCAGCCCCAGAAGAGCGAGCCCATGCTGCAGAAGCCCCAGCAGAACCAGAGTGAGGGCCAGGGGGCGGGATGGTAGCCCTGTCCCTCTTGCAAGGGCTGGCAGAAGATGGCTGAGGCTTGCTGTGCTTCCGCATGGTTGTGGGGTTGCTGGCTGGTAGGGAGGCTGGCAGGAACCAAGGCCGGCAGGGAGGCTGGCAGGGAGGCAGGCACCAAGGCTTGCAGGCAGGCAGGCACCAAGGCTTGCAGGAAGGCAGGCACCAAGGCTTGCAGGCAGGCAGGCACCAAGGCTGGCAGGCAGACATGAACCAAGGCTGGCAGGAAGGCAGGCACCAAGGCTTGCAGGCAGACTGGCTGGCAGCAAGGTTGGCCGGCAGGCAGACAGCAAGGCTGGCAGGGAGGCTGGCAGCAAGGCTGGCAGGCAGGCAGACAGCAAGGCTGGCAGGGAGGCTGGCAGCAAGGCTTGCAGGCAGGCATGCAGGCAGGGCAGGCAAGCCTGTCAATCTGTCCGGCAGCAGGTCTTTCCTCTGAATGGTGACCTGCTTCCGAGCTGCTTCCCTTATATCCGCGGGGCTGACGCAATGCATCCTCCCCACATGCGCAATTAATGCTAGGCATCCATCAGGCTTCCGCTGTGCATCTGCTGTGCATCCGCTTCATCCGCTCGGTGTCCGCTCTGCATCTGCTGTATCCGTTCCACGTCCACTTTGCTGAGGCCCCCTGGAAGCCCAGCGGATGTGCCATCTGCTCCCATCCGCTTCCATCCGCTCGGATTCCATTCCACATCTGCTTTCCATCCGCTCTGCATCCTCCCCGTGTCCGTTCCTTTCCATGTTATCTGCTCCGGTTATGCAAATTTTGCCCCTTTTGAGAGCGGATAACAACGGATGGAACATTTTTCTCGTCCATTGTGTCCTTTTTACTGACGTTTTGCATCCGTTGGGCAGTGTGACAGGGCCTTAAGAGTGTGTGCCGACTCACCATGCCCTCCTTCGTGTCTTCCCATATGTTTAGCCAAAGTGTACAGTGAGGGACACCGTGAAGATGTCGTGAAAATGTACATGCAGATAGACACTCAAAGCACCTGCACCCTGGTCAGACCTGCATTCTTTGACCTCTTTGAGGTGCAACAAAACAAACTTCCCTTCACTGTATCAACAGGCCATGGATCAAGAAGCACAGCGGGAAGGAGAGCTACTGGACTTTGCATAGAGTCATTATATGGAAGTATCGATTCCCACTACCGCCCATGTTTAAGTGTGATGGGGCACCGAATGACTGCAGTCAGATTGCGATACCTGAGGTTATAAGTAGCATTCCTCACCTATAGCACCTGGCTCATGATTTTCCCACTCTAGATCCAGAAGCTGATATCCTACTCTTGCTGGGGAATAAGGCCCCATGCACCTTTCTCTTCTCCGAATCAGTTGGCGGCCATGTAAATGGCCCAGTGGCCATCAAATCTCCACTAGGATGGGGGATCATAGGAATTATCAGTGATGCCCAGATGCAGGCTCCAACCCTGGCAAATACCTTAGCACGATTCCATTCCAACAGTATAAAAGGCTGCCGCTGATCACTAAACTTTCTCTAGGACACTCTAAAAGGCTGCCAACAATCACCAGACATTCACTAAGATGCTCTACATGGGCATATGCCTCTGCAGCACCCTTTCCAACAGCTTCCTGACACCCTTTGACACTGTGGAAGCAAGAGTACCATTCCAACCCTAAAAGGTGCCAGAGTTGACCAGAAGACTTCCACCTTTGCCACCCAAGAGTACCTGTACACCCTAAAAGGCCACCAGAGGTGACCACCAGACTTTCACATTTGCCACCAAGAGTTCCTCTATACCCTAGAAGGCCGCCAGGGGTGACCAGCAGACTTGCACCAAGAGGCTAAACTTGAAGATTGAAACTCAAGCTTTGCATGCTTTGCTTTGTTTGATGATTTATTAATGTTTACTGTTTTTTTTCCTTAGTTATATAGCTAACTGTTTATCTTAGTTATATAGTTATATGCTATTCAGTTAATATTACTGTTTACTTCTTATCTTAGTTTATAGTTAATTTTTTTTCTCTTCTTTTAATAGTGGAATTTACAATTCCAGGCAGGGAGTGTGCTGTCCCAGCCAGTCTATGGGAATTGATTAGTTGCTTAGGAATTGTGAGCTATCCCCTTAAGGGAATGCATTATGGTAAATGTAGTTAAAGGTATCCTGGGAAATGTAGTTCATGTCACGTGGCCACATCTGTAATCCTGATTGGCCACTAAATAGACCCTTGAGGGGTTGAGGGAGGTTTTCCCTCCATTCTTGCCTTCATTCATGGACTGATAACAGCTTTCTTTCTAATGCTACGTGATGGGTTAGAAAAATAACCATTTTTTACCTGCAGTGCTGATGTACAAAGGATTGGTCATTATAGAAGAGCTTCATCACAAATGTGAGTTATGAAGATACCTGATGTACCAATACTTTGTATTGGATGTTTTGTGGAATTATCTATCTGCATCTGCACAGCCACAAATCTACTTTTGTGCATGAGACAGGACAAAAAAATAGCAATAACCCTTAGACTTATATACCACTTCATATACTTCACAGCCGGTCTTACAGAGCGGTTTTACAGAGTCTGCCTTTTGCCCCCAACAATCTGGCTCCTCATTTTACCCACCTCAGAAGGTGGAGCCAACCTTGAGCCTGGTGAGATTTGAACTGCTAAATTGCAGTCAGCTGGCAGTCAGCAGAAGCCGCCTGCGGTACTGCACTCTAACCACTGCACCCCCATGGCTCTTACATAAATGGAAAAGTGTTCAGGAAAATCAGAAGCATCTACAATTGCTCTCAGAACAAAAGAGCTGCCCACAATAATATAAAGTTTAGCACTTGGTTCGTACAGCAACTGTTCACACTTACAATGGTGATGAAACAGTAACTTTACATCAATCCTCACATTTAAACCTTCTATTACTATAAATCCAAACCATAATTCAAGAGTAGATTTGTGGATTTAATCAAGAACAGTTTTGGGAGTACCACATTACTCAAACTAAAATCATTTTAAAGACTCATGAATGAAGGCAAAAAAATGTGTCCCTGGAAAATGCTGTATTTTAAAGATGATTTGCTTTTGATTTACTAGTTGAGGATATTTTTGTCCCCCAATTCCAAAATTCTTGGAGATTCATAAGAATCATAGAATCATAGGAACAAATTTTAACTCTTTATTGAATTGAGATGATGGTTGGGATACCCTCCAAATCCAATCACAATTAGGAAAATTAGTTTGAGATTTTGATTTTGATACCACCAGTGATTTCCAGAACTGTTTTAGCAGAGCTCATTGCTTTTCCTCAGAATTAATTTTTTCACAAGTAATCAATGATCCTTTGTTTCATTCATGGATCTGTGGCTCCACTATGGAGATTCGTGGTTTAGGATGAGCAACTCAGCTGATCAGGTCAGACATACAGGGAGGGGTTTAGGCCTTGCAAAAGAGCAGATCAACATGGCTTCTTGGCTTTCACACCTCACACCCACCTCACTGGAGGCTATTTTTTAAAAAAATATTTTTCATTCTCTTTGGGTACAAGAGAGTTCAGGAAGATGGGCAGCCTGAAGTGCCGCAGAGAGAAAGGCTCAGGTGTGGTGAAGAAGGCCGGGGAGCCAAGCTGCATCTTGAGCTGGAGGGCGTGGGTGTGATGTCCTTTCTGGGGATGACACAGTTCCTCCCTTGGGGGTTGAATTGGAGGACTGACTCAAGAGAAGCTGCAGCTCTTCGTCTCTCTGGGAAGGAAGACGAGAGTGAGGGTGGCTGAGATTAGCTTCCCGGGAATCCTGAAGAGAAGATGGAGACCATCCCTTGGATGACAGGTTGGGGCCTCCTCTTTCTTCCTTACTCTCATCTAAATCAAACTATTCTTCTTTCTTGTGCCCAAGATCACGCTACGTTTGCATCCTTCTCTTCTAGATGCTTCTTCAAAATTCAGCACTTACTTCTTCTTTCAGAGTTATAGTGGATGGGAGTGGAGTTTGAGGAAATGTCTAGCACTGGTGATGTTACCCCATTTGGATAATGAAATGTCTGCAAGAAAACAACCAAGCTCAGACAGCACCAAGCACCCCTCAACAAAGCCATTATCCTGTCTCTTGCAGTGAATAGTATTGTGGGTGGGAGAGCTCCTATTTCTATCTTCTGCTCCTACAGTACGCAGAATAAGAATTGAAAGGGATCTTGGAGGTCTTCTAATTCACCCCCTGTTCAAGCAGGGAACCTTATATCTTTTCAGACAAATTCAGACAAATTATAAATTACTGGGGGAAATGGATTTCCTTTTTATGTAATTGCATAAAGAACCAAAATGGTTGTCTCTCAAAGTGACCACTTTAATTTACATGAATTTAATGTGTGAGTTATGAAAATATTTTTATCCCAGTTCTGAAATTGGATCCTTTCTTTTAAAAAGTTACATTTAAATGTAAAACCAATCTTCTTTTCCTTCAAAAATTGACCTGCTTTTAGGCCTGTTTCCAAAGTCTCACTGCATCATGTTTTCCCCTTCATCTTCTATTTTGCTTTTCTAAAAAAAATATTCTGCTTGTTTCTTCTATACTCTGGGGAGCCCGTGACAGAAATAGAAATTACCAGTTTTGCACAGAGATCTGAGTGGGGAGGGGGTGTTGTATTCCATTTAAGCCACTTTCCTTTCTTTTCTTTTTCAGTTCTTTTGTGGATGAACCTGGGAGCAGGTAAGACCAATGCTTGTACAGACTTTCTTTGCAACCACACAATGCTGGATTGGGATGGTTGGTGCCTGTGAAGGAGAGAGAGGTCGAGATGTAGGAGAAGGAATGGTATAATCTGGAGGGGGGAATTAAAAAGGCTATTGGCCTAGAATCCCTACATAGCCACAAGCAAACTAAGTCCAACCTCTCTTGAGTGTTGCTGACCCTTATATAACTCTGAATGAGTGCTGATTGCTGGTTGAGAAGATTCTTTTAGCAATAAATCCATTTTATTGGACCTTTGTGTGTAGACATGTCTTTCATGGTTGGCACAAAATATTGCAATATCCAAAATCAATATATGACTGCAAAAGGGTTACATTGTCCACTTCTGCATTTGTGATCACTTTTGTTTTGTGTAGGAATAGCCCCATCTGCATTTGGTCCAGTGCTTTAGAAGTTAGGTTAGAAAGTAGGAAGTGTGGTGAGTTGTAGCTGTGCCTTAGCCATGAAAGCTGGCTGGGTGACTTTGGACCATTCACCAGGAGACAGTGACTTCTAGTCTCACCTTCAGTACAAAAGCTATCTGGGTTACTTTGTACCTGTGACTGTGGAGATGCTGCAGTGGTCGTAAGTATGAAAAATGGTCGTGGACCATGGGTCACATTTTTCAGGGCTGTTGTGACTTCGAACAGACCCTGAAAGAACAGTTGCAAATCAAAGACTGTATTTCTAGGAAGTCCTAGGATAATTTGAATAAAAAACTCTGAGCAGCGAAATTGAAAGAGGGTGGTGGATATTGGATTCCAGGAGAGGATGAAAAAGGAGTTCTAAATGGTTTCTATCTCCCTCGCAGATTCACGGACAGATTCATCTCCTGAGGCTGTAAGATTTTCCTTGTCTCCTCCACACAGCATTTTTGCTAAAGGAGAATGGATGGCCTTCAAATGTTCAGTTCCAGACAGATATCAGCCACATTATTTCATTTTCCATTGTAAAAATGAGTCTGGTGCTTCCATCCTGGAAAAAACGAATCAGACAAACATATGGAATATCAGCACTGCACATCTGAATGTGCCTGAAACCCAGAAGGTTATTTGCAGCTGCTGGTCAAAATCCCGCACTACAAAAAGTTCCTTTTCTCCACAAAGTAATTCCAGGGAGTTCTTGGTTGTTGGTAAGGGAGTTTCTTATTGCTAGAATTCATTGTTTAAGAACTGAAAATGCACCATGAAGATGCCCTCACTAACCAATCACAACAGAAACAGAATAAAAAGAATAATAGAATAACAGAATTGGAAGGAACCTTGGAGGTCTTCTAGTCCAATCCTCTGCTCAGGCAGGACACCCTGTACTATTTCAGACAAATGGCTATCCAGTCTCTTCTTAAAAGCCTCCAGAGATGGAGCGCCTGCAACTTTTGGAGACAGGCAATTCCACTGATGAATTGTTCTTACTTTCAGGAAATTTCTCCATAGTTCTAGGTTGCTTCTCTCTTTGATTCGTGTTCATCCATTGTTTCTTATCCTGCCTTCAGATGCTTTGGAGAATAGGTGTTAGGGATAACATTGTTCACCCTAACTGTTTTAGGTGAAATAC
>BLBF01000116.1:423383-447687 GCA_015471245.1 Laticauda colubrina
TTCCTTCCTTCCTTCCTTCCTTCCTTCCTTCCTTCCTTCCTTCCTCCTTCCTTCCTTCCTTCCTTCCTTCCTTCCTTCTTCCTAGATGTCAGCTAAGCTGGCTGGGGAATTCTGGCATTTGAAATCCATAAAGCTTAAAGTGACCAGATTGAGAAACACGGTGCTAGAGATATTAGGTGTCCTCTTAATTACTCTCGTTAGGAAAGATGAAAGTGAACCAGTTTCATCAAAAGAAAAAGATATATATATTCTACCTGCTGAACAACTTTGTTCTGGGGAAGAGCTCAAGCTTCCTGGTTTCTCTCCTATGAATATCATTTAAGGGTTCTTCCTCACCAGTAAAAGTTTAAAGCCCTGTCACACTGCCCAACGGATGCAAAACGTTAGTAAAAAGGACACAACGGATGAGAGAAATGTTCCATCCATTATTATCCGCTCTCAAAAGAGGCAAAAATTTGCATAACCAGAGCGGATAACATGGAAAGGAACGGACACGGGGAGGACGTAGAGCAGATGGAAAGCGGATGCGGAACAGAATCTGAGTGGAGGGAAGCAGATGAGAGCGGATGGCACATCCGCAAGGCTTCTGGGGGACCTCAGCAAAGCTGACGCGGAACGGATACAGCGGATGCAGAGCGGATGCACAGAGGATGAAGCGGATGCACAGCGGATGAAACGGATGCACAGCGGAAGCCGAATGGATGCCGAGCGTTAATTGCGCATGCGGGGGGGATGCATTGCGTAAGCCCCGCGGATATAAAGGGAAGCAGCTCCCAAGCAGGTCACCATTTGGAGGAAAGACCTGCTGCCGGATACATCGAGTCCTTGTCTGCCCTGCCTGTATGCCTGCCTGCAAGCCTTGCTGCAAGCCTTGCTGCCAGCCTTACTGCCAGCCTACCTCCAAGCCTGCCTCCCAGCCTGCCTCCCAGCCTCCTGGCCAGCCTCCCTGCCAGTCTTGCTCTCTGCCTGCCTGCCAGCCTTGCTGCCAGCCTGTCTGCCTGCCTGCCTGCCTGCCTGCCAGCCTTGGTGCCTGCCAGCCTCCCTGCCAGCCAGCAACCCCACAACCATGGGGAAGAAGCGAAAGCCTCAGCAACCTGCCGCCATCCCTGGCAAGAGGGACAGGGCCACCCTCCCACCCCCTGTCCCTGACTCTGCTTCTGCTGGGGCTTCTGCTGCTCGGGTTCGCTCTTCTGGTGCTGGAGCTTCTGCTGGCGCTGCTCTTGGTGCTGGTGCTGCTCCTGGTGGTGATACTTCTGCTCGTGCTTACTCTGCTGAAGCTGCTCCTGGCGGTGGTGCTTCTTCTTGTGCTTACTCTGCTGAAGCTGCTCCTGGCGGTGGTGCTTCTGCTGCTGTGTACTCTGCTGAAGCTGCTCCTCGTCCTGCTCATCCTGCTCGTGCTCCTGGACTTGCTCGTCCTGCTCGTGCTCCTGGTCTTGCTCGTCCTGCTCGTCCTGCTCGTGCTCCTGGTCCTGCTGGCGCTGCTGGTGCTTACTCTGCTGCTGCTGATCCTGGTCCTGCTGGTGCTGCTGCTGCTGCAGCTGCTGCTGCTGCTGATCCTGCTGGTGCTGGTGCTGCTGCTGCTGCTGATGATGATGATGATGATCCTGCTGCTGCTGCTGCTGATGATGATGATGTGGAGGAGCAGCCCCTACTACCTGGGAGCCCCTCTGATGAGGGCCCATCTGCTCCCGCAAAAGGGAGGAAGAGGCGTATGCGACAACGGGAGAGGAGGCAATACTCCATTGAGGAGGAACACGAGGATGAGGTGCTGGAGTGGCTGAGAGAGAATGACTATCTGTGGCGGAAGGGATACCGGCTGTATAGGGACACCAAAAGGAAGCAGACTACTTGGAGAGAGAAGGCGGAGTGTATGGGCTACACTTTGGAGGTGCTCCTCGGCTGGTGGAAGCACATGCACACCTGGTACGGGAAGCTGCACCTGAAGAAATCTGGCCAGGCCACTGTTAAGCTGACGGACAGAGAGACCTATGTCATGGCCAGGTGCAGCTTCCTGGAGGGTGAGATCCTCCACCGAGGAGAACCAGCAGCCCCTCTCACTACCCTCTCTCTCCGGCAGCCTGCTGAGAGCCAGTCCTCTTCCCGCCGAGAGTCAGTTCCTGTCTCCAGGCAGGTTTCTGTGGAGCATGCCACGGCGGAGAACCCGCGGACAGGTGTTGTAACCGTGGTGGAGCGCGTGGAGGACTCCCTGGTGCGGTGGGAGAAAGGAGACGGTGCGTCCACCACAGCCCTACCTGCATCCACCCCCATCTCCACCTCCACAGAAAGGCAGAGAGCCAGACAGCAGGAGGGGCAGAGCCACACTGTCCTGCTGGAGATCAGGGACACCATCCAGACCAGCATAGATCTCCTCTCTCAGCTGGTACACACCAACTCCTCATCCTCCAACCGCAAGCCCTTCCTCACCTATGTCAACCAGACCCTTGTGGACATGGCGGAACCCCAGTACCAGGTGGTGAAGGACCAGATAACCGAGCTGTTTCACAACCCTCCAGACCCAGAGGAACCTGCTCCCACCCAGTCCAGGTCTGCTCCTCCACCCCAGGTGATGTCCCTCCCATTCCAAGGCTTCCCACAGGCCCTCACCTACCAGGGCTATGGCTACCAGGAGGTCCAGCAGCACAGGCAGCAGCCCTTCCCAGTCCAGGCACAGAGTCATCGGGCGATACCGTTGCCACCGGTTCCACTGATGCCACCGATGCCACCCACGCCAATGATGCCACCGACGACAGCGATGCCACCCACGCCACCGATGCCACCGCCAGTCCTCACCCAGCTGCAGACCAGACAGCCCCACTACACTGCTTCTTCCTCCACCCCACAGCCAAGCCCGGCCTCAGTACATCTGTCCTCGGTACTGGGGCTGACACCCCATGCTGGATGGATAGAGAGGATGAAAAACGGAGGCAGTGAGTACAGAACGGATACATCGCGTTAACCAACGGATGACAAGTGTTTCCCTCCGTTTTACATCCTCTTTCCATCTGTTGGTGCAGTGTGACAGGGGCTTTACAACTTTTCCCTCCAAGGAGAAAACAAAATATCTTGCCAGGTTCCTCAATATCCATTGACCGAATGCCCACAACATTTACATGCACTGTTGTTGATTTTCATCTCAGAGATCTCCAGAGATCTGATGTCCATCTTCTTCCGAAATGCCTTGTGAGCAATTCCGGGGACCACATTGGTAGAAGATGGACCCTAGGAGAACTTTATTTTCATATTGTGAATGGAAAAGCCAAATGAAGAAACTTCTGAGGTGGAAGTGTGGGCCAGCAGAATCATTTCAGCCTCCAAAACCACATTCTGTGGCTCAAACCTATGGAGGCATTTCAACTGAGTCATCTTGATTCAAGAATATTAGTTGATTGTTGACCGATTAAAACAATTTAATTAAAACCTATCTGAATGGAGCTAGATTCAAAAATACTCACAGTAGTCTCAACTAAATCAACAGAAAAAAATCCCTAAAATGTGTAACTGATTTCAGTGGGATTAAAGCATCATCGATGTTCCTGAAAATGAAAACCAATACCATTTAAAATGTGGATATGTAAGTGTTGTTCAAGTATTTTCCTCTTCAAAATACTAATATGCCAAATGAGCTCTAAAATGTGGCTTGAATTGCTTTCTAATCTTACAATTATATAAAGTACAGTATGTGGTCTCTTCTTGTGACAAATAATGGATCCAGACCATGAAATTTTGACACAAATTTTGTGGGAGTTTAACTGAATTGGACATTGAAACCTCTTTCTGCTCCTTTATAAGTTTTGACAGAGTTTGCTTTCTACAGTGCTTTGCCAGTAGGTGCAACCTGGAAGAGAATTGGTCCTCCGTTTTAAGGACAATTCAATTAAATAATTATTTGCTACTAATCTTGTCACTGCAGGAAACTTCTGATTTCTTCTTCATCTAGTTTTGCATTGAAGCTCCCTCGGAGGGCTAAACCCAACCCATTGGACTCCGTAGACGCTGCTGAGGCAAGGCAGCCAGGTAGAATCCGGTCAAAAATTCTCTGAAACTATTAATATGGTTCCCAATTTTCTTAATTTCAGTTAGATTAATAATCCAATTTATTGATTTTATTTGCTTTTAAAGCCACAACAATTCCCTTCACATTCATAGGAATTGGGCTTCAAAATAGACCAATGAGAGAGAAGCCTCACTGAACCAATCAGAAAACAACTCCAGTGTGCGTTCAAACCAAACCAAGCAATCCTTCCTTATCCAATAGCGAACGAACGCTTCGACCTTTCTGATTGACGTTCCAACTTTCCCGCCCAAATTATACGAACCAACAGCAGCTTGACGATTGGAGCGCCTCATCAGCATAGGGTTGCTTATAAAAGGCAGCGGAATAACGAAGTTCGTTAGTTTATTGCCTTTCGGCACAAGAGAAAGAGATAAGATGCCCGAGCCCGCGAAATCAGCGCCCGTGCCCAAAAAGGGGTCGAAGAAGGCCATCACTAAGACGCAGAAAAAGGGTGACAAGAAGCGCAGAAAGACGCGCAAGGAGAGCTACTCCATCTACGTCTACAAGGTGCTGAAGCAGGTCCACCCCGATACCGGCATCTCTTCCAAGGCCATGAGCATCATGAATTCTTTCGTCAATGACATCTTCGAGCGCATCGCGGCCGAGGCCTCCCGCCTGGCCCACTACAACAAGCGCTCCACCATCACCTCCCGCGAGATCCAGACGGCCGTTCGCCTTCTGCTGCCCGGCGAGCTGGCCAAGCACGCCGTCTCCGAGGGGACCAAGGCCGTCACCAAGTACACCAGCTCCAAGTAGGCTAGCTCTCGAGTGGACCGCAGGGAAGACTATCCGAAACCCAAAGGCTCTTTTAAGAGCCGCTCACGGTTTCTCCGAAAAGGCTGAGGTCGATCTTCGGTACTGTTTTATTTTATTGGCAAGCTTGCTCCCATCCCTCCACCTCTAAAATGAAGATAAAGCATTAATTTGAGTAGCCGTTGAAGGATTTCTGATTTGTAAAAGTAAAATTTACGAACTAATGCTGAGATATGGGTTTGTTTGTTTTTTGTGCTTGCCTGTATTTTTCCAAACCTAATCACCATACTTAATTTTTACAGGAGTTGTGCACTGATTTTTCTAGACTTCTATTTTTAAAGCCCTGTTATTAGTGTGTCATCAGATGTCTTGCTAGAAAGAACTGGACTTTTTTTTTCTTTTGAAGGCATTTAGAATAGAACAGTACTTTTATTGGCCAAGCGTGATTGTAAATACTCAATATATATAAAGAAAAGATAACATTAAGAATAAAGAATAACATACAACACTTAACGGTAGTCATAGGGTACAATCAACAATCAAATCATACTAGGAAACAGTCAATATAAATTGTAAGGATACAAGTGACAAAGTTACAGTCCTACAATCACAAGAAATTTTACTTCTCATCCAAGAAGTTTCTTCATCTCTGACAGCTATCCTTCTATTCCCCCACTGTCCTAGCAGCTGAAGAAGCTTCTTGGATGAGAAGTGATTTCACTTCAAAAGAAAGCACAAATGTCCAGTTGCCTCCTGAAAAAGCACCTTTTAGACAACCATAATATACAGATAATGAGGAAGAGGAAAGAACTGTATAAAGGGCACAAAAGGAAAAACATTAACTTGCAACTTTATTAGTGGCCAATTTGGCCATCTAAATCCCATCCGTTTTTTCCATCCATTCCACCTTACATTGTGAAAATTTGCATATTTCTATTTTTGTATCATTTTAAAAACATGTTACATGAAAATGACAAGGTGCAAGTTTAGAGTTTGCAGCATGCTGAATCCTGTTAAAGCCTCTTCTGTGAAGTACATTAGTATAATTTTAAAAACACTTATAGCAATATGAGGTCTGATAGTAAAATTTATGGTTAAGAATGAGCATTTGAATCCTTCAAATAGGCAAACATTTGATTTAAATTTTGATATCTCTGCAGCTGAAAACTGGGTTTACTTTCTAGAAATACTCCAGAAAGGGTATTTGCACAGTTTTGCTGTACACTATTCTAGAATCTAGAAGTGTTTTCTCAACTTGGCAATTTTAAGATGGTTGGACTTCAACTACTATTCAACTACTATTCAACTACTATTTCCATCTTCTCTTAAAATGTTTAAAAAATTGTGAGAGAATAGTATGAGAATCAGTCTCTCCAAGTTAATCAAATTAGCAAACTTCCTCAAACCCTAAAATAAGTTACCCAAACCTAATCCACATATCAAAAGATAAGGTCTGCAAACATAATTAAATTAAATCTCCCAGTAGAACTGTATGTTCAACACACACACAACACAAGACTCAACAGGTAGACATGTCCACATTCTGGACAAGTTTTTCCTTTAAAAATTTGCCACTGCAGCCTGTCCATAAAAGAAGCAAAATTTCTTCTTTCTTCACAGCTGTCTGGATCTTTTTTTTTTTTTCTTGTGCAACTTCGGGTCCAGTCTGAGCTCCCAAATTATTTTTCTGACAGTACTAGGCTAGCTCATTTTATTTATTAAATTTCCATGCTACCCATAGTACTATACTATCTAAGGCAACTCTGGGTAGCTTAGTATACTGTAAAAACAAGATATGAAAATATTAGAAACAAGTGTAGCTTGGTTGAACAAACTTCCTGAAAGTGGTGAATGAGATAAATACATTACAGTTGGCTCACCTTGCTAAGAAAATAGACTTATTTGTCACATTTCATCACGGTATATTGTTACCTGGAATTTTAGCACTTTAAATAGTGTTATTAGCATTTTAAAAAGTGTTATTAACATTTTTAATGCCGAAGCCTTAAGCCTCTTTTCTATCTTGAGAAAAACATGCATTTTTCTTCTTAATCAAGGCCATTTCTTTTGGTATGTGAAAACTTCTCTTTTTCAGCTAGCACCCACCCCTCACCTAGAAAAATGAAATATCCTAAGAAATATTAAGAAGGCAGAATTGGAACTGAACCCAGAAGGATAATTCTTCCAACACAGCACTTAACAATGTAGAGCCTACTCTTATACCCTTGCAAATTTTTAAGAAGATTCAAATCTGACTGGGAAAGAATAATGAAACCCTGTATTTGCCACTTGTGGAATGTTACCTAGAACCCATGTTTTCTATTAGTTCAAGACTCACATGCAATCAGTGTCTTATTGATTAATCACTTGCTTTCTGACACATTACATACACAAATATATGTTTCATTTATTTTTGTCCCCCATAAAGACTTGACTCCCTTTAATAAGTGCTTTTTGCTTTGTCTTAATTACTTGATGGTTTGTATTTCCACGAAGGCCAAAAAAACAACAACCCCAAATCCCTTTGGGAAGGTAAAAAGTGTCTCTCAAATTCAGGGATCAAGTTATTATCAGTTCCATGCCAGATATGGGGCACCTGAGTTTTGAGGCAACAATATGAGTTTAAAAAGCTAAGCAATCAGACTTGCTTATTACAGGGATATACAAGGAAATGCAGGTTTTCAGGCTAAATTATATAAACATCCCAGAAATCAATGGCAAATTGCTTTTGCATTGGCCAGGAAATCACTTAAGCGCTGAACTTCAGGGAATATTCCCTTCTTTATGAAATTTTCAGTGACAATAAAGAATATAAATTGTAAATGCTTTTTATTTATTAATTAACTGTGATGGCGGTCCTTTGATTTTGATGCAGACATATATTTTGGACAAATGATCCTAATTTCCCAATAAAGAATATATTGATCAGAAATGCGGAGGTCTCTAACTCTTGAACCGTCACGCCCTTCGCTTCTTTTAAAAGCATTTCGGTTGTTTGTGAAGCTACTTTGAGGGCAACCTGAAAAGGGCGGTGAAAAGCTGCCGGTTTAGTTTTCCCTCTGGTCCGATTCGGTGATATATCAGTCTATTTCCCAATCGGCTTTGACAGTTGGGTTCTTTCCTGATTGGGGAGGATGTCTGGCCGAGGCAAAGGCGGGAAAGGCTTGGGTAAAGGAGGCGCCAAGAGACATAGGAAAGTCCTCCGGGATAATATCCAGGGCATCACCAAGCCCGCCATTCGCCGGCTGGCTCGGCGCGGGGGCGTCAAGCGGATTTCGGGACTCATCTACGAAGAAACTCGGGGTGTTCTGAAGGTCTTCTTGGAGAACGTGATCCGCGACGCGGTGACCTACACTGAACACGCCAAGAGGAAGACGGTCACGGCCATGGATGTGGTCTATGCCCTGAAGCGCCAAGGACGGACTCTATACGGCTTCGGCGGCTAATTTGGAGATCGGATCAAGGGGGCGAACGGAAGAGATTCGGAAAAGGCCCTTTTTAGGGCCGCTCCAGTCTTCCAGAAAAGAGCTGCGTCCGTCCCATACAAAGACAGGGCGTTGCATTTATAAAAATAGATCTTGCTTTTGCCAGTATGTTTCTTGATTTGTCCCGATTGGGATATAAAGTCCTTGAATAGGACTGGACGAGAAAGCCCTTCTAATTGATATGTCCTAGGATTGAGATACTTGGGTGTACATAGTTTATAAGGCGTTTGATTTTTGTCCTCGGGAATCTGCCTTTTCTATGCTTATTCGAAAACTTAGCGACGGGGAGGGGACGTAGTTCAGTGGTAGAGCGCATTCATGCTTTGCGTGAATGAGGTCCCGGGTTCGATCCCTGGCATCTCCAGTTGTGCTTTTTTGCTTTTATCACTGCGAAAGAGCCCCAGGTTTGGAAACAAATGGCGAATTCTGCAGGTCCCCCCTGCACCGATAAGGCAGTTTCGTTTTTGCCTCTTGGCCAAACTAAAGAGCGTGGGACTTCCAGCTAAATCATCAGCAGGGGAACAGGAAGCGTGTGCGGGGCATCTCCAGATAAATAAAGCCCGGATTGCATTAGATGAACCTCCTGGAATCTTGCTGACTTAGTTTTCAAGAAATGCAGCCCATCGACTGGATGTTTGAGGTGCCCTCCCCACCATGTCTTTATTATTTTTTTAGTAAATGTTTTTTTTTATTTAAAGTACATACAATTCATCTTCCATTTAACGGTGTGTCATCTGGGTACAAATACAAATATTTAAATCCATGTCCATTACTTTAGTATTAATTCTCTGTTCTTATTCTTATCTTGTTGATATACATAATATCTCTATTACTATAACACTCTTCTTAACATGTTTAATTCTATTAACATATTTTTTATATTTCACTAGTCCATTTGCTATTTCTAGCTTTCATATTTCTCTAGCTATCGATAAAATGTTCTCATATCTTATGCTATTCAGTTTTCTCTTTAATAGCAAGGGTTAATCTATTCGTTTCTGCATATTTTAATATTTTTCTGATCACTTTTTCATCAGTAGGAATCTTCACTTTTCCTATTTTGAGCAAATACAATTCTAGCTGCAGTTAATACATGAATAATCAAATATGCATTCTCTTTACTATAAATTTCAGGTCCACCGTGTCTTTAGAGCTGCTCCATCAAGCAGAAAAGAATCTCTTAACCTTGGTGGTTTCTGAGCCATGAAACGTCTTTCATGAAGACGTTTTTTGACCCAACTAGGGAACATCATCAATGCTAGAAGGGAGAGGGATTTGTGGAGAGGTGGAGGAGGGAGAAAGAGAAGGAGAAGGAGAAGGAGAAAAGGACTGTAGGATGCTTGGTGCTCTTTGAGCTTGGTTATTTTATGCAGACGTTTCATGACCCAACTAGGTAATATCATCAGTGTTTGAAGGAAATGGAGTTTGGGGAGAGGAGGGAGAGAAAGAAAAGGACTGTAGAGTCCATGGTGGTCTCTGAGCTGGGTGGCTTCCTTGCAGATGTTTCACGACCCAGCTAGAAGGAATTGAGGTTGTAGGAGGAGGACTCTGGCCTCAACCTATCCCCGTGCTTGTGGGAACTGCCATATGTCCAAAGCAAGAAAGGATGAGGCTTGATCTCGGAGAAAAGCCTCAGTGAAAGCACACTTCCTATGTCCTGCTAGATGACCTTGAGGGCACAGGTAGTCCTGTCTTACAACAGTTCATTTTGTGACCAAAGTTACAACAGTATTAAAAAAAAGTGACTTATGACCATTGTCACATGATCCAAATTTGTATGCTTGGCAACTGGTTCATATTTATGACAGTTGCAGCGATCTTCTGAGAAGCAAAGGTAATGGAGATTAATTTCACAACTGTGTTCCTAACTTAATGGCTGCCACAATTCACTTAACAACTGTGTCAAGAAAGGTCGTAAAATGGGACAAAACTGACTTCACAGATGTCCCACTTAGCAACATAAATTTTGGCTTAATTATGTCATAAGTTGACATAAATAACCTGTACCCATTTAACCATTCATTTATCTATGAATAGATAAGAGTCAAGCTGAAGGAAATTCAATCCAAAAAATGGACAAAGAAAAACATGACTGAATCAACACTTTTACTAGGAGAACATAATCTCAAACATATCTGTGGAGATTCTCCATCATCCAGGTTAGTCGTCTCAAAGGTGCTTTTTCAAAAGGCAAGTGGACTAATTTTAATTTTATTTTTCTCTTCCTCAGGGGGAAAAACAAACACCACTCCAGTTGCTTTTTGAAAAAGCACCTTTTTATTCATGGGTAACTGATAGAATCAGAGTTTAGAATTTAATAAGATCTAAAAGATAAAATAACCTTTGCATTGAAAATTTTGTAAGATAGATAAACTTAATTTACTTAATTTACTGATATGTTTGTTATGCTTACTATTATGATTTTTGTTAATATTGTATTTCTACTTAAAACTAATTGTGTGCAGACAACACACTGTTCAGATTAAGATGGAATTTTTTATGTTTACTTATTTTGTCAAGCATGTATTAGATTACAGTATAAACATTACAGCATAAACATATATACCATATAAACATGATAGGACTGCAGAAAAAACAATGGCTACCAACCTGCCTTTTCATGGAGGACCTGTATCCTGCACAAGTCAAAAGAGGGCTATGAAAATATCTACAGACCCCTCAAATCCTGGACATAAACTGTTTCAACTCCTGCCCTCAAAACGATACTATAGAGACACAAGGGAGGTTTCTTCCCCCAAACGCCATCACTCTGCTAAACAAATAATTCCCTCAACACTGTCCAACTATTTACAAAGTCTGCATTGCTATTACTATTAATCTGCTCATCACTCCTTATCACCAACCCAACACTTGTGACTATATGACTGTAACTTTGTCACTTGTATCCTTACGATTTATATTGACTGTTTCCTAGTATGATTTGATTGCTTATTGTACCCTATGACCATCATTAAGTGTTGTACCTGATGATTCTTGATGAATGTATCATTTATGTAAACAGGGTATTTGCACCAAAGACAAATTCCCTGCATGTCTAATCACACTTGGCCAATAAAGAATTCTATTCTATTCTATTCTGTTCTATTCTATTCTATTATGAATACATGAAATGGATACAAATAAAAAAGAACATTAGGACAGGGACGGTAAGCACGGTGGTAGAATAGTTCTAGGTTGTCTAAACCTAAAATTTCAAGTCCTGATAAGGTATTCTGTTACGGGTAGTGAAGGACTCTTCTTGAGAAATATCTCTGGACTCTCGACTATTAATATCCTATATACAATGTGAGTTCCAGACAGATGAGCTGAACTCGAGAACTGGTCTAGCAAATGTTTTGTATGCTCTAGTTAGTAGAGTGATATTAACAGAGAAAAAGCTACACAGGATTAGGTTAACAACTCTTAATGCCTTTTTTGCTATGCAGTGGCTATGATCCACTGTGCAGTGGGCTCTAGCACTTAAATCATTAGAGATGAGTATTCCAAGGTCCTTGACATCAACTCTCTTTCTCTGTGTGTGTACACATAAATATATTAACACACACATGATATAAAAGAAAGATGTATTAATATGTATTTTTAAAAAGGGGAAAGAAAGAAAAAAGCACCTTTGAGACAATCTCAACCACAAATTTTCTTTCTCCTTGAGAATTTCGCAGCTCTGGAAAAAAATATTCTAGCTCATATATCAGGGTATTTTAGTTAGCGGTTGCATTTTTCTATTACTCCTATCTTTGGTGGAATTCAAATTGGGAAGCATTCATTGGGTAGCCATTTAAATTCCCACCAACCAATAAAAGGGCGACTTTCCAGGACAGCCAATAGAGACGTTTTCTTAGCCCATAGAAACCCAGCATTTGAAGAAAAAAAAAAAAAAAAAGGTCGCGCAGCCCATTCCTCGCGCAGCCAATAGTCAAGAAGACACCCGAAGACTTTATTTGCATAAAGTTCTCATAAATAGGAGCATATGGGACTCGGAGGCATCAGTGCGATATTTCTTTTGATAAAGTGCCTGTCAAGATGCCCGAGCCCGCGAAATCAGCGCCCGTGCCCAAAAAGGGGTCGAAGAAGGCCATCACTAAGACGCAGAAAAAGGGTGACAAGAAGCGCAGAAAGACGCGCAAGGAGAGCTACTCCATCTACGTCTACAAGGTGCTGAAGCAGGTCCACCCCGACACCGGCATCTCCTCCAAGGCCATGAGCATCATGAATTCTTTCGTCAATGACATCTTCGAGCGCATCGCGGCCGAGGCCTCCCGCCTGGCCCACTACAACAAGCGCTCCACCATCACCTCCCGCGAGATCCAGACGGCCGTTCGCCTTCTGCTGCCCGGCGAGCTGGCCAAGCACGCCGTCTCCGAGGGGACCAAGGCCGTCACCAAGTACACCAGCTCCAAGTAGGCTAGCTCTCGAGTGGACCGCAGGGAAGACTATCCGAAACCCAAAGGCTCTTTTAAGAGCCGCTCACTTCCTTCTAAAAGAGTTGCAAACGCTATATACATCTATCCTGGGAGTGTTTAGAACAGGATCTTTAACCTTGGGCTTGTTTTCTGACAAGAATTCTGGGAATAAAAGTCCACAAGTCTTAAATCAGTTTTGGAGACCTTTTTTGGCTTAGAAAGTAATTTTTATGTGCGAGATTTTGGGGTGGAGGTTGTTAAATATTCATTTTAAGCACTAATATAATTTAAAAATAACGGGGGTTGCGAAAAATCTACCGTGTACGATTGGTTCCAGCACTTGTTTTGGATTATTTGATGGCTCTTAAAAGAGCCTTTTTTAAAAAAACTAAAGCCTGCTTCTTTACGCCCGCTCTCCACGGATGCGGCGGGCCAGCTGGATGTCCTTGGGCATGATGGTGACGCGCTTGGCATGGATGGCGCATAAGTTGGTGTCCTCGAAGAGCCCCACCAGGTAAGCCTCGCTCGCCTCCTGTAGAGCCATGACTGCCGAGCTCTGGAAGCGCAAGTCGGTCTTGAAGTCCTGCGCGATCTCACGCACCAGCCGCTGGAAGGGCAGCTTGCGGATCAGCAGCTCCGTCGACTTCTGGTAGCGGCGGATCTCCCTCAGGGCGACGGTGCCGGGGCGGTAGCGGTGAGGCTTCTTCACACCGCCGGTGGCCGGAGCGCTCTTCCGCGCCGCCTTGGTGGCCAGTTGCTTGCGGGGCGCTTTCCCGCCAGTGGACTTACGAGCGGTCTGCTTAGTACGGGCCATCTCAACGTGAAATACTAAAGGAAAATTAGAAACTCACACACCACAAACAGAAGAATTAGACAGAAACGGCCACCGGCGCGCTATTTATACACTCTTCCTTGGTTTTGATTGGCTGTCGTTTTCAGCCATTCACGTGCTGAATTTAAATCTGCCACGCGCTGCGGGGATTGGAGGTGATTTACGGAAACGCGACCTCGTTGTTTTTAATAGCGTTCGTTTTTCCGGGATAATAAAGGATAAATGTGTAACAATTAAATCCCTTTGAATTAATTGCCCAATGACTTAGAATAAATTAACATTTCATTTCCACTAAGTTAAGAGCTTAATTTCTAGGTCAATTAAAGAAATCACAGTTCTTTTAGGGTGCAAAAAAATGCTCGTGAGAAAAATAGTTTCGTTGAAACGTTCCCGTTGGTTGGTGCTTGTTTTATGCAGTCAAGGGAAAGGGAATAGGGCTGCCTTCTGCCCGACTTGGAAATGAAGGGCTATTAAACGGAGCATGTTGACACGGTGCAGTTTCACACCGAGGTCAGATTTTAGACTAACATCAAAGATAAACAATCTTTGTGTTTATTTGTATCATAAAAGAACAGAAAAGGCTGTCGTGGGGTGGGAGGAAGGGTTTAAGGCCCTGTCACACTGGCCGACGGATGCAAAACGTTTAGCCCATGTCACACTGGCCAACGGATGCAAAACGGACACAACGGACGAGAAAAATGTTCCATCCGTTGTTATCCGCTCTCAAAGGGGCAAAAATTTGCATAACCGGAGTGGATAACATGGACGCGGGGAGGACACAGGGCGGATGCAAAGTGGATGCGGAACGGAAGCCCAGCAGATGGAAGCGGATGGGAGTGGGTGGCACATCCGCAGGGCTTCTGGGGGTCCTCAGCAAAGAGGATGCGGAACGGATACAGCAGATGCAGAGCGGACGCCGAATGGATAAAGCGGATGCACAGCAGATGCACAGCGGATTCACAGCGGAGGCCTAATGGATGCCTGGCGTTCACTGCGCATGCGGGGAGGATGCATTGCATCAGCCCCCCGGATATAACGGAAGCAGCTTGGAAGCAGGTCGCCATTCAGAGGAAAGACCTGCTGCCGGACACATCGGCTGCCTTGCCTGCATGTCTGCCTGCCAGCCTTGCTGCCAGCCTTGCTGCCAGCCTTGCTACCAGCCTTGCTGCCAGACTTGCTACCAGCCTTGCTGCCAGCCTCCCTGCCAGCCTTGCTGCCAGCTGGTCTGTCTGCCAGCCTTGCTGCCTGCCTTCCTGCCAGCCTTGGTTCATGTCTGCCTGCCAGCCTTCCTGCCAGACTTGGTTCATGACTGCCTGCCAGCCTTCCTGCCAGCCTTGGTTCATGCCTGCCTGCCAGCCTTGGTGCCTGCCTGCCAGCCTGCCTGCCTGCCAGCCAGCAACCCCACAACCATGCGGAAGTACAGCAAGCCTCAGCCATCTGCTGCTAGCCCTGGCAAGAGGGACAGGGCTACCATCCCGCCCCCCGGCCCTCACTCTGGTTCTGCTGGGGCTTCTGCAGCACGGGCTCGCTCTTCTGGGGCTGGCGCTTCTGCTGCTTCTGCTTCTGGAGGAGGAGCTGATGACAAGCACTCCAGCACCAGCCACCTCCACAGCACCTGGACCCTTCACCCCTGAGACTGAACGACCAAGAGGAGTGCCAGAGACTCATTTTTGTCTTATAGCTTGTTGTTAGTAAAGTCTATTTTGGATTCACACACTTGCTTCATTTCTTTTTTTTAATAAAGTCTTGGTGGAAACTTTTAGAAATGGTTTAAGCCTTTGCATGCTTGTGGGATGGGTTAAGATAGCTGTGGGATGGGCAGGGATACCTTTGGGATGGGTAATAGCTGTGGGATAGATAAACCTCCAGTGCAAGCATAGTGGGACTGTATGGTCCACCCTCCCAGGTGCCACACCTACGGCCCTTTATTATCAATAATAATGTAATAATTATCCACACATGTCAACATAAACACAACTCTATTAAACGCCCTGTTCATTGTAGGCCAACCAAACATACATGGCCCAATCTCATCAGTGTGATTGAACAGGTTGAAGGAAGCATCCATTAAGCATCTACCATCCTGTCTTGCCACTCCACTGCTCCAGCTGGGGAGTTGCACCATTGTCTCAGGAGGTTGCGCTGCTTCTTCGCTTCATTTGAGGCTCTGTTGGGGCATAGCACATCCTCAGTGTCGATCAGGTTTCGCCCTTGCCTCCATTCCCCAGGCTCCATGACCCCATTGGCTTGTTGGAGGTTCACGAGCCTGTTCTGCAAGACTGGGTAGCGGGTGCGCATGAGATTGTGCAGGATGCAGCAAGCTTCCATGATCCTCCTCACGGTCTCTGGGCAATGCTGCATGGTGGTGAGAAGTACCTGGAACCTGTTGGCCAGGATGCCAAAGGTGTTCTCCACCACCCGCCTTGCCCTGGACAGCCTGTAGTTGAAGATCCTCTCTTCATGGGTGAGGAGTCTGGAGGTGTAGGGTTTCATGAGGTAGGTTGTGAGGTAGAAGTCGTCATCCCCCACGATGAAGTAGGGCACATCTTGTGTGTCGTTGGGCAGGGGTTCTGGATCTGGGAAGCCCACGATGAGGTTGCATTGTATACCTGGGCATCTGAAGATGAGCCGTTGCCTGAAGCATCGATGTACATGAACTTGTAGTCAGCATCCATCATGGCAAAGAGGATGATGCTGAAGAAGCCCTTGGAGTTGAAATAAGTGGACCCCAACTTGGCTGGAGATATGCAGGCCACGTGCTTGCCATCTATGGCTCCAACGGTGTGGGGGAAGTTCCACTTCTGATACCACTGCTCTGCAACTTTCTTCCATTCTTCTTCAGTGGAGGGGCACTGGAGGAGCTCCTCCTTGTATTCTTCGATGATGGCCTGCACCACTTCTCTGACCACAATGCTGATGGTGTTGGATAGCACCCTCCAGCCGTTCTGCATGCTCCTGTAGGAGGTCCCTGAGGCCAGGTGGCACAGAGTGAGTGCCACCTTGAGCCCAGGTTCCAGGCTTGGCCGGAAGCTGGTGTTTGCCTTGGTCAACCTGGGTGTCAGGCACTGCACAACTTCGTCAAACATGGCGGGCGGCATCCTCATGAAGTTCTGGAACGCCCGAGTGTCTTCGCTTCTGAGCTCCACCATCAGTTTGTTGTACAGTCCGTCCTCCACTCTACTGGCGAACCATCTTCGGACCCAGACTCTTTTTGGGTGGCTCCTTTTCTTCTCGCAGTAGTGTTCACAGAGCCTGCAGATGGCTTCGCACTGTTGCAGAATGATGGTGGCTGCTGAAAGGACTTTGTTACAATCCACGGTGGACATGACTGGATGCTGTGGAAGAGGAAGAGGCAGATGAAGGCTGCAGAGGTCTGCACCGCTGGGCTGCTGTTCTGAAAGTGCGATGCAGGCGAGTTGCTCCCCCTTTTTATAGGCAGTATAGGTTTTCCGCTACGCATCCTCTAGGCATCCTCTAGGCATCCACTAGACATCCTTAATATCCGAGATAGGTCCCCTCTGTGAATGTTTTTTCCGCTTTAAACGCTTTGTTTCCACTAGGCATCCATTCTGCATCCGTTCTGCATCCGTTCCGCGTCCGTTCCGCTTCCTCCCTGCGTCTGGGCGGATGCGTGCTGCGCGGATGTGTCGCAGACACCAAGCGGATATAGCGGATGCGTAACAGATGTGTAACGGATGTGTAGCGGGTGCGTAGCGGATTGAGAACGGACGAACTGGATACATTTTCCACGCAAAAGTTTTAGGCAGCCCAAAACTTTTGGAGCGGATGAAACGTCCATAAACGGATGCTGGACGGATAGAGAGGAAGCCAAATGTAGGCAGTGAGTACAGAACGGATACATTGCATTAACCAACGGATGGCAAGGTTTTTTGTCCGTTTTACATCCTCTTTGCATCCATTGGTTCAGTGTTACATGGGCTTTTGTAAAAAGGACACAGCGGACGAGAAAAATGTTCTATCCGTTGTTATCTGCTCTCAAAAGGGGCAAAAATTTGCATAACCAGAGCGGACAACACGGAAAAGAACAGACGGGGGGAGGACGCAGGGCGGATGGAAAGCAGATGCTCCATGGAAGCCTAGCGGATGGAAGCGGATGAGAGCAGATGGCACATCCGCAAGGCTTCCGGGGGGCCACAGCAAAGCAGATACGGAATAGAAAGAGCGGATGCAGAGCGGATGCCGAGTGGATGAAGCGGATGCACAGCGGAAGCATAGCGGATGCCTAGCGTTCACTGCGCATGCGGGGAGGATGCGTTGCGTCAGCCCCACGGAAAAAAGGGAAGCAGCTCACAAGCAGGTCACCATTCAGAGGAAAGACCTGCTTCCAGACACATCGACTGCCTTGCCAGCCTGCCTGCCTTGCCAGCCTGCCTACATGTATGCCTGCCAGCCTTGCTGCCTGCCTTCCTGCCAGCCTGCCTGCCAGCCTCCCTGCCAGCCTTGCTGTCTGCCTGCCTGCCAGCCTGCCTTCCAGCCTCCCTGCCAGCCTTACTGCCTGCCTGCCAGCCTTGGTGCCTGCCTGCCTACAAGCCTTGGTGCCAGACAGCAACCCCACAATCATGGGGAAGAAGAGAAAGCCTCAGTCATCTGCTGCCAGCCCTGGCAAGAGAGACAGGGCCACTCTCCCACCCCCTGGTCCTCACTCTGCTTCTGCTGGTGCTTCTGTAGCACGGGCTTGCTCTTCTGGGGCTGGGGCTTCTGCTGCTTCTGCTTCTAGAGGAGCTGATGATGATGCTTATGGCGATGGTGCTTCTGCTGGTGCTTACTCTGCTGATGCTGCTTATGGCGGTGGTGCTTCTGCTGGTGCTTACTCTGCTGAAGCTGCTCCTCGTCCTGCTGTCCTGCTCGTGCTCCTGGTCTTGCTCGTCCTGCTGGTCCTGCTCATGCTCCTGGTCCTGCTGGTGCTGCTGCTGCTGCTGCTGATGATGATCCTGCTGGTGGTGGTGGTGTGGAGAAGCAGCCCCTACAACCTGGAAGCCCCTCTGATGAGGGCCCATGTGGTCCTGCCAAAGGGAGGAAGAGGCAGACGCAAGAACGGGAGAGGAGGCAATACTCCATCGAGGAGGAGCATGAGGATGAGGTGCTGAAGTGGCTGAGAGAGAATGAATATCTTTGGCGGAAGGGACACAGGCGCTATAGGGACACCAAAAGGAAGCAGGCTGCTTGGAGAGAGAAGGCGGAGAGCATGGGCTACACTTCGGAGGTGCTCCTCGGCTGGTGAAAACATATGCACACCTGGTACGGGAAGCTGCACCTCAAGAAATCTGGCCAGGCCGCGGTCAGGCTGACAGACAGAGAGACCTATGTCATGGCCAAGTGCAGCTTCCTGGAGGGTGAAATCCGCCACCGAGGAGCAGCCCCTCTCACAACCCTCTCTCTCAGGCAGCCTGCTGAGAGCCAGTCCTCTTCCGGCCGAGAGTCAGTTCCTGTCTCCAGGCAGGTTTCTGTGGAGCGTCCCATGGCAGAGAACCCGCTGAGAGCTGTTCTAACTGTGGCGGAGCGCATGGAGGACTCCCTGGCACAGTGGGAAAAAGGAGACGGCACTTCCACCACATTCCAACCTGCATCCACCCCCAGCTCCACCTCCACAGAAAGGCAGAGAGCCAGACAGGAGGGACAGAGCCACACTGTCCTGCTGGAGATCAGGGACACCATCCGGAGCAGCATAGATATCCTCTCTCAGCTGGTACACACCAACGCCCCATCCTCCAATCGCAAGCCCTTCCTCACCTATGTCAACCAGACCCTCGTGGACATGGCGGAACCCCAGTACCAGGTGGTGAAGAACTGGATAACCGAACTGCTTCACAACCCTTCAGATCCAGATGAACCTGCTCCCACCCAGTCCAGGTCTGCTCCTCCACCCCAGGTGATGTCCCTCCCATTCCAAGGCTTCCCACAGGCCCTCACCTACCAGGGCTACAGCTACCAGGAGGTCCAGCAGCACAGGCAGCAGCCCTTCCCAGTCCAGACACAGAGTGATTGGATGCCACCTTTGCCACGGGTTCCACTGATGCCACCGATGCCACCCACGCCAATGATGCCACCGACGACACCGATGCCACCGGTTCCACTGATGCCACTGATGCCGCCCATGCCAATGATGCCACCCATGCCACCCATGCCAGTCTTCACCCAGCTGCAGACCAGACAGCCCCACGACACTGATCCTTCCTGCACCCCACAGCCAAGCCCGGCCTCAGTACATCTGTCGTAGGTATTGGGACTGACTCCCCATGGAATGGAGGAAGGAGCTCTCAAAATCACGAGGCTGAGCCAGCTATCTGAGAGCTTCCCCAACACACTTCCCCCAGTTGTCCTCTCAGGGTCAGGCACCCCAGTGGGGCTTCAGACCAGCACTCCAGCAGCAGCCACCTCCACAGCACCTGGACCCTTCACCCCTGAGACTGGGCACACCTCTGAATGACAGAGAAGAGTGCCAGAGACTGGGTGGCTACCTGTAGACTTTATTTGGACACTTGACTTGGGTCATTTTTCTTTTACAGCTTGTTCTTAATAAAGATTATCTTTGCTTCACACACTTGCTTCATTTATTTTTATAAATAAAGTCTTGGTGGAAACTTTTAGAAATGGTTTAGCCTTTGCATGCTTGTGGGATAGGTTAAGATAGCGGTGGGATGGGTTAAGATAGCAGTGGGGTGGGCAGGGATACCTTTGGGATGGGTTAAGATAGCTGTGGGAAGTGTTAAGATAGCTGTGTAATGGGTTAAGATAGCTGTGGGATAGATATACCTCCAGTGCAAGCATAGTGGGACTGTATGGCCCACCCTCCCAGGTGCCACACCTATGGTCCTTCATTATCAATAACAATGTAAGCATTGATCCACACATGTCAACATAAACACAACTCTTTATTAAATGCCCTATTCATTGTAGGCCCACCCAACATACATGGTCCAATCTCATCAGTATGATGAGACAGGCTGAAGGAAACATCCATTAATCATCTACCATCCTGTCTTGCCACTCCACCGCTCCAGCTGGGGAGTTGCACCAGTGTTTCAGGAGGTTGCGCTGCTTCTTCCCTTCACGTGAGGCTCTGTTGGGGCCTTGCACATCCTCAGTGTCTATCAGGTTTTGCCCTTGCCTCCATTCCCCAGGCTCCATGTCCCCATTGGCTTGTTGGAGGTCCACGAGCCTGTTCTGCAAGACTGGGTAGCGGGTGTGCATGAGATTGTGCAGGATGCAGCAAGCTTCCACGATCCTCCTCATGGTCTCTGAGCGATGCTGCATGGTGGTGAGAAGTACCTGGAACCTGTTGGCCAGGATGCCAAAGGCGTTCTCCACCACCCACGTTGCCCTGGACAGCCTGTAGTTGAAGATCCACTCTTCACGAGTGAGGCATCTGGAAGTGTAGGGCTTCATGAGGTAGGTTGTGAGGGAGAAGGCGTCATCCCCCACGATGAAGTAGGGCACATCTTGCGTGTCGTTGGGCAGGGGGGCTGAATCTGGGAAGCCCATGATGAGGTTGAGTTCCAGCCCCTCCTTGAGGTCACTGGTGTTGTATACCTGGGCATCTGAAGCTGACCTGTTCCTGAAGCATCGATGTACATGAACTTGTAGTCAGCATCGACCATGGCGAAGAGGACGATGCTGAAGAAGCCCTTGTAGTTGAGATAAGTGGACCCCGTCTTGGCTGGCGCTTTGCAGGCCACGTGCTTGCCATCTATGTGGGGGAAGGAGGAGAGCATAGGCTACACTTCGGAGGTGCTCCTCGGCTGGTGGAAGCACATGCACACCTGGTAAGGGAAGCTGCACCTGAAGAAATCTGGCCAGGCCACTGTGAAGCTGACAGACAGAGAGACCTACGTCATGGCCAGGTGCAGCTTCCTGGAGGGTGAGATCCGCCACCGAGGAGCACCAGCAGCCCCTCTCACTACCCTCTCTCTCAGGCAGCCTGCTGCCACCCAGTCCTCTTCCGGCCGAGAGTCAGTCCCTGTCTCCAGGCAGGTTTCTGTGGAGCGTGCCACGGTGGAGAACCCGCAGACAGGTGTGGTAAGCGTGGTGGAGTGCGTAGAGGACTCCCTGGTGCGGTGGGAGAAAGGAGACATTGAATCCACCACACTCCTAGCCGCATCCACACACCCCCAGCTCCGCCTCCGCAGAAAGGCAGAGAGCTGGACAGATGGAGGGGCAGAGCCACAATGTCCTGTTGGAGATCAGGGACACCATCCACACCAGCATAAATCTCCTCTCTCAGCTGGTCCACACCGACTCCTCATCCTCCAACTGCAAGCCCTTCCTCACCTATGTCAACCAGACCCTCAAGGAAATGGCGGATCCACAGTACCAGGTGGTGAAGGACCGGATCACCAAGCTGCTTCACAACCCTCCAGGCCCAGAGGAACCTGCTCCCACCCAGTCCAGGCCTGCTCCTCCACCCCAGGTGATGTCCCTCCCATTCCAAGGCTTCCCACAGGCCCTCACCTACCAGGGCTACGGCTACCAGGAGGTCCAGCAGCACAGGCAGCAGCCCTTCCCAGTCCAGACACAGAGTCATCGGACGACACTGTTGCCACCAGTTCCACTGATGCCACCGATGCCACCCACGCCAATGATGCCACCGACGATAGCGATGCCACCCACGCCAGTCCTCACCCAGCTGCAGACCAGACAGCCCCACTACACTACACCTTCCTCCACCCCACAGCCAAGCCCGGCCTCAGTACATCTGTCATCAGTCCTGGGGCTGACACCCCATGGCATGGAGGAAGGACCTCTCAGCATCACGGGGCTGAGCCAGCTTTCCGAGACCTTTCTAAACACACCGTCCCCTGTTGTCCTCTCGAGGCCAGGCACTCCAGCACCACCCACCACCACAGCACCTGGACCCTTCACCCCTGAGACTGGGCACACCTCCGAGTGACCAAGAAGAGTGCAAGAGACCGGCTAGCTGGCTACCTGTGGACTTTATTTGGAGAGTTGACTTGGGTCATTTTTTTTTTACAGCTTGTTGTTCAATAAAGCTTATCTTTGATTCACACACTTGCTTCATTTTTTTTTTTATAAAGTCTTGGTGGAAACTTTTAGAATTGGCTTAAGCCTTTGCATGCTTGTGGGATGGGTTAAGATAGCAGTGGGGTGGGCAGGGATACCTGTGGAATGAGCAGGGATACCTTTGGAATGGCTAATAGCTGTGGGATAGATAAACTTCCAGTGCAAGCATAGTGGGACTGTATGGTCCACCCTCCCAGGTGCCACACCTATGGCCCTTTATTATCAATAATAATGTAATCAATCATCCACACATGTCAACATAAACACAACTCTTTATTAAACGCCCTGTTTATTGTAGGCCCACCCAACATACATGGCCCAATCTCATCCGTGTGATGAGACAGGCTGAAGGAAGCATCCATTAAGCATCTATCATCCTGTCTTGCCACTTCACTGCTCCAGCTGGGGAGTTGCACCAGTGTTTCAGGAGGTTGCGCTGCTTCTTCCCTTCCCATGAGGCTCTGTTGTGGCCTTGCACATCCTGAGTGTCTATCAGGTTTTGCCCTTGCCTCCATTCCCCAGGCTCCATGTCCCCATTGCCTTGTTGGAGGTCCATGAGCCTGTTCTGCAAAACTGGGTAGCGGGTGCGCATGAGATTGTGCAGGACGAGTTGCTCCCCCTTTTTATAGGCAGTATAGGTGTCCCTTTGCATCCTCCAGGCATCCTCTAGGCATCCTCTAGAAATCCTTAATATCCGAGATAGATCCCCTCTGCGAACGTTTTTTCCACTTTAAATGCTTTGTTTCCGTGCTGCATCCGTTCTGCATCTGTTCCACATCCGTTCCGCTTCCTCCCTGCATCCGGGAGGATGCGAGTTGCACAGATGCGCAGCAGACGCCAAGCGGATATAGCGGATACGTAACGGATGCATTACAGATGTGTAGCGGATGCGTAGCGGATGCAGAATGGACGAACTGGATACATTTTCCATGCAAAAGTTTTAGGCAGCCCAAAACTTTTGGAGTGGATGAAACATCCATAAATGGATGCTGGACGGATAGAGAGGAAGCAAAACGGAGGCAGTGAGTACAGAACGGATACATCGCGTTAACCAACGGATGGCAAGGTTTTTTGTCCATTTTACATCCTCTTTGCATCCGTTGGTTCAGTGTGACATGGGCTTAACCAACGGATGGCAAGTGTTTCTCTCCGTTTTACATCCTCTTTCCATCCATTGGTGCAGTGTGACATGGGCTTTAGCCACTGACAAACGAGTACAATCCTTTCGGACCTTTGAATTGCCAAATTGTTCTCTTGACAAGGTACTAGTATACTAATATAATCCATATAGAATAGAATAGAATAGAATTGTTTATTGGCCAAGTGTGATTGGACACACAAGGAATCTGTGTCTCTAAGTTTTCATAAAAGGAACTCTAAGTGTTCATAAAAGAAAAGATGATCCATATACTAATATAACAATTCCATGTAGTATACCACACTAATAACTATATTATACAGCTGGCAGTAGTATATAGTATAGTATACATACTGTAGATATACATATATCAAGGATCTTCAAACTTGGAACGTTTAAGACTTGTGGAATTCAATTCCCAGAATTCCTGAGCAAACAGGACTGAAGGAGGAATTCTGGGAGTTGAAGTCCACAAGTCTTAAAGCTGCCAAGTTTGAAGACCCTGACATATATAATACCACATACTAGCTACATAATATGCAGTATTAATAGTGTACTATATTATCATATATATATATATAT
>BLBF01000117.1:0-17150 GCA_015471245.1 Laticauda colubrina
GATTAGCTAGGAAGCAGGAAATGATTGGATTACTTGATTTCTAGCTAGTCTTTAGATCTCTGGCTCTGCTTTTAAGCACAGCCGAACCTCCCTTAGGATTAAAGGTTCTTTTTTTCAGTGCAGACTCACAGCAAGCAAATTTTATGTGACAGACTGAGCTAGCTGATGGCAGATAGATAGATCACTGAATGAATCTGTGAGCAACTCAATCTACCTGCCTACTTTGCCTGATTTTGGGTAAAGGTTGCTCCTTTTTTATAAAAAAAAAATCAATATTTACAAACAAGGTGTGTTTTGAGTTAATTTTATGAGTTTGCTTACAAGCAAATTTTATGTGACAGACTGAGCTAGCCAATGGCAGATAGATAGATCACTGAATGATTCTGTAAGCAATTTAATCTGCTTGCCTGCTTTGCCTGGTTTTGGGTAAAAGTTTTTTTTTAAATAAAAAATTCAATATTTACATACATGGTGTGTTGTGAGTTAATTTTATGAGTTTGCTTGCAAGCTATTTTTTTTGTGACAGACTGAGCTAGCCATGGCAGATAGATAGATTTCTGAACGAATCTGTGATTCTGTGAGCATCCCAATCTGCCTGCCTGCTTTGCCTGATTTTGGGTAAAAGTTGCTCTTTTTTATAAAAAAAATCAATACATATGAATATTTATAATATTTAAATACATGCCATGCCCAGCAGTCACATGACCACCAAGCCATGCCGAATCAACAAAACACACACAGAGAGTCACATGACCACCAAGCCACACCCACAAATTAGGCCATGCCCACAGAACCAGTTAGTGGTCCCTGGGATTTAAAATTCCCCAAAGATAACATTTTCTGCCTGAGCAAATTGATGGTGTATGACATATGTTTTGCATGTAATACAGAATAGGAACACAAGAAACATCATTGCTATCAACTCCATCTCACTGTTAATATTTTCCATCCTAAAAAAGATAATTGTCTGTACAGAAAAATATCCTATGTCTACCCTATTAAACTACATGACAATATTTTTTCATTATCTTTACATGTAGTCTCTGACAGTTGCCACAGTACTACAAAGAAATAGGAGAGGGGAGAAGGAAAAAAAGAGAAAAAATACAAAAACTATTCAGAATTAAATAAAGATAAAACAGCCTAGAACATAAAATGAAGATTTTATGAATAGAGATTCTTCAAATGATTGGTCTCTATAGTCTATTCAACAAAATTTATTTTGAAGATAGGTAAAAGCACTTTTGCAGTAAGCTGATTTTCTTTAAAAAAATCAGTTCCATAAGAACCTATAATTTGGACCCCTGGACAAATAATCAAGTCCTCTGTAGATGTCTATATTTTGTAATCTCTCTTGAGAAATGGACTCATAGTGTGTATTTAATTACAGCAATTTGCTTTGAATTTTTTTAATACCATCAAAGTGTGATTAGCCTTTTTAAAATCAAATTTCCTTACAAATACACAAGGCAAACTTCATATACAATAAATTGACATCAATGGTTAAAACTGAAAAGTATATTAGGTAAATCTGGTATATTGGATTCAATTTGATGTATACATTAATCAATCCGAGTTGTCCAGCAAAATCAAAGAAATCTTCCCAGCAATAACATTTGAAGTTTTTTCCATCTTAACATATCTGTAATTTAATTCCATGTTTTAATATTGCTGTTTTGAAATAACATACAATTTATATTTGTTGCATCATAGCATGCATATCTCAAGATTCTGCCTTAAGCCCAGGGAGATCTTCCCAAATCCCTTAAAAGTAAATTAATTCAGAAAAAAATACCAAGAAAAAACACTTTACAAATAATCTAAAGATGTTTCATTAAATCTAAATTAAAAAAACCAATTACATTTCTTTCTTGATTAAATATTCCTTCTTGTTCATCTCAGGTCTCAGTAAAATGATGTTGCATTTGGGAGAAAATATACACCCTCATAAACCAGCAGTGGAGAATAAGATAGAGAAGATCTCCACAGCTACCATGTATTTCCCTTTGGTGCTCAGGTAAGTTGGAACAAATGTCAGCCAAACACTACAAAAGACCAACATGCTGAACGTGATGAACTTGGCCTCGTTGAAACTGCTGGGCAACTTCCTGGCTTGAAAAGCAATGTTAAACAATAGAATTGGCCAGGCCTTTCCCTACCCATTTCCTCATTCCAGAGCCTGGTTGGTTGCCATAAATGCCAGAATCACAGTCATGGTTTTTGCCAAAACAGACGAAAGGGCCACTGAAAAGATAATGCCAAAAGTCATTTGTCGGAGAAGTCAGGTCATCTTTTCAGGTCTTCCCATGAAGAGGAAGGAACAGAGAAAGCAGAGAAGAAGGGAGAGAAGGAGGATACAAGTGAGGCTCCAGTTGTTGGCTTTGACAATTGGTGTTTCTTGATGCATCCAAAAAACTCCAAGCACAAAGACTGTAAGCAAAAAGAAAATAATAGTCAATGTAACAAAACAAATTCCTAAAAGTTCATGATAAGATAGATAGGTAAACACTTTGGGAATACATTGATTTTGGATATTGTTGGGATATTCATTTTCTGGACATTTCATGCACACATCCATATCTGGAAAAAGAAAAGGGAAAAAATATTTTCAATGTACCAAACTTTCTATTAGCATAGAACATACACATTTGATGTTGATACAAATAACCTATTTTGTGAAAAGAGGACAATTATTATTTTTAATGCAAACACATACATGTATCTCATAACATGAATTTAAGCCTGAGATCCTTTATTATGCACAGAGCGTGTCGACTGAAAATCAAAAGTTTCCTCTTCCCCTCTGTTCATTTGTAATCTGAGCTGCTTACAATTTTGCAGTAATACTTTATACTGATGAATCAATTTCATATGGAATTTTAAGTAATAGATAGAACAAAAAATTGAAGAACCCTATTTTATCTAAACTATAGAAACAATCAGAACACCCAAATTAAAGTTTTAATGGATTGTAGACAACTTTTATATTGTTATAATTGTATAGAATTGTGTTTTTACTGGAAAAGACTAAATTCTCATGTAATTGCAGGTGTAAAGAGACTAATGCTTCACTGAATTATACTTTTCTTACAACTTATGTATTAATTTGTCCTTCGTATTGATTTGACCATGAAATAGAATTTAACATTTAAATGGAAACTAATAGCTGGACAGTGAAAATCAATCCCACATGCTTTTGTTTTTGCTTAGAGACATTTATCCTTCTACACTAGAAAGATAAATACACAGCCAGCTTACCCAATTTATTTAAAAGTGGTATTGCCTTGGCATATGAAATATAAAAATTCATACATGTGCTACTAATTACACTATAATATATCTTCATAAACAACTTTTGTTTAAAAGATTAATTACATACATGAATGCATGAGAAGGTGATAAATGAGAGAGTGTGATAAAGGGACAAAAAATGAGAGAAGAGATAATATTATTGGGAGGGGTCTTTTTTTGTCTTGCTTTGTTTTTGTTGTTGTTCATAAAGTTATTCTTAAATAAATCAGGATCTTGAACTTGATTTTTTCTGATCAGTTACCCAAAGTCCTCACATCCTTTTGTCCTACCTATTTCTTCAGAGATCTGCCCTTCTGAACATGGCATGCAATCATAGCAACAAAATTTCTCTCCTTCCTCTTTCTTTCTGCAGGAACCTGGATAGCAATGGTCATTGCACATGGACAGAGGAAGCACCTGAACAGTGATGGATATGAAAGAATTAGAGAATAGAATAATGTGCAAACCTCATCAAAAGAACTTTCTGAAACAAGAAACTCACAACCAGGATGAGGAAGCAGAAGAAAATGAAAATGAGCTAACTGGAGTTAATGGGAGAGAATTGACATTGACTTCTTTGGATGTTTTAGGAGTTGACCTGAATGGTAGAAAACTATGTTTTCAGAGTATCCTACAATGATCGGATTAGGTATAGTGGATCCATTAGTTTTTGGTTTTTTTACATGAGCAAATGCAATGCAGGTTCTTCTGCAACCAGAATGTTTAAAATCAAAATGTCATGCTGTACTACAAGTAGGTCATGATTTACAACCACAATAGGATGCAGAATTTCAGTCATAAATTGTTGCACTTGGAAGTTAGGATACAATGTGAAAAAAAATCAATTTTGTGACTATTTTTTAAAAAATTGTAAAGTGAATCACATAATTATTAATTTAATCATGTGCTCATTAACAAAATCAGTTCTACCAGATGTGCCCTATTTGCTGGAAAGTAAATAAAGATTTTGCAAACATGGTCATATGATGAAGGAACACAGCAATTGTAAATTCATAAATCTGAGACAGTTGGCACGTGCCTGAAATGTGATCATGTGACAACAAAGGAAGCAGTAGTCTCAACTTTGAAGATGGGTCATAAATAGCTTTTTTTCAATCCATAGTAAATTTTAAAGATTGTTAACTGACCTACTGTAAGTTTAGGACTATGTATAGTTTTCATTGGCAATTTGTATATTCAAGCACAATTGGAAACATTTTCCATAAATTTGCCATGGAGTCATTAATGCTCAATTGATATATTAAAAATGTTATGGCTCATCATCTGAAAATCTACAGAAGGGAATCTTCTCAAAATGGCTACTGAATGGCAAGGTAATTTTTCTCTTTTACTGACAATCTGCTGGTTTTGCTGCCAAAGCTGGTTTTTTGGCAGTGTTGCTCCCTGGATATGAATTGGAATAACCCAACACATCTTTCTGATTACCATGGACCCACTTAGAAAGAGGAATCTTGAATTGCATTTTCCTGTGGAAGTGTAGAAAGTCATCAGTCATCCATATTTCCTTCCAATAGTTCATTTTCATAAGTGTGCTTATGTTTGAATTTCACTTTTTTAAGTTTCTGTTTTTCTTTGCTTTTTATTTCTAAATTTTGATTGGCTAGTTGAATGCTAATTTATTTTAACCTGTGCTGGATTCTATCTATTTTTCTCTCTCTCTCCTTTGACCTGTTTTTTTGTTTGCTTTGTGTTGTTTTGAATAACTTTCATTTTGCCAGATTCAAAGAGGGGGAATAATATGTGTATGTATATTAATTTCTTATGCATTTTTAAAATGTCTTGTTTGGTTTGTACTTTGTCTTTGTTTTTGGAATCTTGTATTTTACCTTACCTTGAATAAGGTAATATTAAAAAAAACTCCAAAAGACCACAAAATCACATTCTTCAATTACTGCCATGTATTTGACAATTGCTTGAAAGAGTATTTTTGTTATTAGTTGAGAATCTAAAGCTTCTTCTTACATGGTTAAAGCTTTTGTGCCATACAATTTGATTGTCATTAAAAGTTAATTCTGTTCCTGGTGGAGCTTGAGGTTCCAATGTTCCAACTTTGACATGAGAAAAGGAATTATTGGGGAAAGTAATCCAGTTTACAACATAAAAACCCATAATCAGTTCTTTCTTTTCATCAAATGTAATTGTGTCACCCATACCACTGTTGAATACGATGCTTTTCAAGAAAGAATGAAACTGTATTTAAAAATAAATAAATAAAAGAAATAAACAGCAAGACTTAGAAATTACGATCACATAGAATTATTTCAAACTGAACTATCCTGCTTTGAAAATGAAAATGAGGATTATAGGTGTCTTCAAATCAGTGCTGACTGTTGTCTGAACAACACTATGGAGTGTTTTGGGTAAGATGTCCAGAATTGGTTTGCCTTTGCATCCTTTCTAGGACTGAGAAAGAATGACTGGTCTAAGGTCACCAGCTGACCTTAGATAGGCCTCATTTCAAAACATGCCATTTTGGGGTTGCATAGAATCTGAATGCACTCCACAATGGATATTCAAATAATGTTTCTCAAATACCATGATGAAGTGGTCAGTTGACATAGATGGAACATCTACATTTAATAAATTAACTAGAACTTTAGAACCAGAAATTTAGAAATCATGGTATTACTTTTACTGCATTCTAAACCTCCAAATAACAAAAATAAAATATAAGATATTATTGGTTCCCACTTCAACAACATTACTTCAAAGTTTGACATTTTTTCTATGGAATCCAAAATAAATTAACATGTAAAATTACAGCTCTTAGGGAAAACAACAATGTCCATCTCTGAAAAAATACAGTAAATTATGTAGAATAAAAGTGTTTTTTATCAGGGCAACTTGATATGGGACGGAACATACTGCTTCTGCTTTTGCCTTTCACTCCAATCCAGCAGCCTTCACAGGCAGTGGCTTTCATGATGAACTATTTTTGTGTTAAATTTATGTTTATCAACAGGGAAATAAAGGGAGATTGGTATAGATCTATTTCAAGCTGTTTTGCTTTTGTCAGCTAGCCATACCCTTTTGGGATTTGAACCCAGAATTTGGATAGACAGATTATGATGATTAAAAAAAAAACACTTAATCTCTCTCTTGGTATAGCCAACAAAGCCAGAAGATCCTGTGGCTTGGAGGTTAATACATCTACCTAATATGTAAGCAACCTGGGTATACCTAGCTGATGAGAGGGTATACCTAGAAGGGTACACCTAGCTGATGAGAGCTAAATATAAATATAGATATATTGAAATATATCTGTACTACTCTCCCTTTATTTCTTTATTGGTAAAGATAAATTTAACATGAAAATATAGAATAAAAGAGCAATTCCTCTTAAGCCAAAAATATTCTTTTAAATTAATAACTATATTGTTTCACAATTTGAAAAGAAATATCCCTGCAATACAACTACTTATGCAAAAGCTTTTATTCTCTGAAAAAGGAAGTATTTATTTATTTAACATAATTCATTGGTATAAGAGTGATATATGACATTACCAGTAGCATCACTCCACAATCCAATTAAATACAATTAAACAAACAGTGTTTCTGTACTAGAAATAAATAAAATACCTGCCATGGTTTTAAATTCTGAAATAGTACTTTATCTGTTCCCATTGCATTTCTACCTCTGGATCTGGACTTGAGCAATGCATGCAAAGAATGCACCATAACATAGACTGCATTGTACATGTTGTAACTATGACCACTCATGCTCATTTGAAATAATATACTTGGCAGACTCTCTAAATTCTCATCCCCAGTACACAATGCCTTGTTATCTTCGTTTATACTGGAAATGAATAATGGGCAGTCAAATGCCTGCTCCCAAAAATTCTGAATGAAATTGTCTTCTTTTGCCCAGGATGGCCTTACAGTGTGAAGAAATTCTTGGAATCCAGGGGGCGTCATTGAGCGAACTGCAAATGATAGAGCACCATGGAAACTCTGTATATCCCAAAGTCTCTGAATGGACAATGATTCAAAATTCCAATGGGATGTAACAATCCACACTTTACTCAAAGATGGCAATGAAGTCCAAGATTCTACAAAGATGATCATTCTCAGATTTTGCATGGCTGGAGGTAGGGCATAGATGACACACACTTTGACTTTATCCATAAAGAGTTGATCATATCTTAACTCCATTAAAAGTGAGTTTATATATTCATCTAGATATGCCTTCTCTGGTGTTCTAAGGACAAAGGCATAACAAATACTATTTTGAGAAAGCAAGGGTTCAATTTTCTGCAAGAACATGTCCCTATAGTCATCATCCACAACCAAAATCCCAATCCAATTCCATCCAAAATGCTGAAGTAACTGAATAATATCAGTGTATTTATGCATTTCATTCGGGACCATTTGGTACAAGAAAGGAAATATGTTTTTGTCTTGATTTACTAGAAAATGTTCCATAGGCAACCTGAAAGGAGATGTATATCTAATAATCAGAATGGTTATATAAGAATATGAAATGGGATTCATTTTCACTGTACCTAAGGCAGAAAGTCAGCACTGAAATGTTGGTGGAAATTATCCAGTCAGTTCATATACATGCAGCATTATATCAGTTAAAATGGTTGGCTATCTGTTAACTGAATGTGAAGTCACTTAAAACATAGCACAGTATCAAAAGCTAGGCATTTATGTTCTACAAAAGTCTAATATCTAATAATCAGAATAGTTATATAAGAATATGAAATGTGGACTTCTAGTGGTGATGGCATGGCAGAGTAGGAGAACAATCTCCACACCGCGGTATCTGATTTTTGTGTTTGGGAAGCTCTTAGGGGCATTGTGGATTTTGGTGAGGCACACGAACTAGAAGGGAAAACCTAGAATCAGCAAGGGGGAAAGTAACTTCCCGCTGCGATAAGGAAAACCCCTTTGAAACTGGTGTGCAAGAAACCTGGCATCTATGGTGGGTCTGAAGCCATGACAGCCAGCTACAATCAGGAAGAGGGAAAGTTGGAATCAACATAATGTATTGGAGAAGGAATTGCAGACTTGGGCAGCTTCAAAGAGGTGAGAGAAGAGAGAGTTAAAACCTGTGAAAGGTTTTGGACAGAGGGAGTCTCCAGAGAAAGTGAATGCAGCGGTGAATTGGCGGGGATAGCTGAGCAAAGCAGAGAGGAGGAAATAATTAAAAGTGAGCAGTCTGACAGTCGAGAAAGAGAGAGAGCACCTCATAAGAAACAAAGAGATCTAGACTCCATGATAAAAATTTAAACTTTTATAATTAGGATTGATTGATAGAGAAGTACAGAAGGAACATCAGAGATAATAATTGGAACTTTGCTGGAGAGCTGTAACTGAAAGAAGAACAGAACCATTTTGACAGAAGGCAGTAACTGTGCGATTTGAGAGTGAAAGTGACTAAGCAATCAAGAATAGCGGGTGGAACAGGAAGTTAGGAAAGAAATTTGATGGTGAACAGAACAAAAGGAAAAGAAGAAGGAAGAAAGAAGAAGTGTTGAATTATTCATCTATATACATCTAAGTGTTGAATTATTATTTTTAAAAAGTACATACATATATGATTACTTGTAAGAAAAACCAACTAATATATTATATTTTTTAGATTGCTATATTATTATATATTTTATATTAGTACTGGACAATTTAATTAATCAATTGATTCATAATTAATTAACTGATCTATAAAACAGATAGCATATAAGAAAACAACCAAACATATATTTAAACTGATGAATATTTATTCCATTTGAATTATATATATATATATATTATAAAAGTTACTATACTATATTTTGGATGTTAAATACTTTGTAACCACTATAACATCAACTGTAAATTAATACAGTGTTAATTTATCAAACAGAATCAAATAAGATTAGATAGTTAAGAGGGTTATATTGAATAGAGTTCTATAGTATATATCTGATAGATAATAAAAAATGATGACATTCACTTTTATATTGTTGTATAAATCCATCCATCCATCCATCCATCCATCCATCCATCCATCCATCCATCCATACATACATACATACATACATACATACATACATATATATATATATATATATATATATATATATATATACTGTTCAGCTTCCTTCGGGTATTATCCCACGTCATTGAAGTGCTTTTAAAGTTGTAGCAACGTTTCAGCAGAATCTCATCTGCCACCGTCAGGCTTTTGTATGGAGTTTGTATGTGGGTCAGAGTCTCACAGTCTTTGGTTTCAAATTTGAGACTAGCCTATTGTTGTGCCAGGATGGTTTTTTTCTTCATCCTGATTGGTTGGGAGTCTTGGTCTGTGTTTATTGGACTTGGAGTTTGATTATCTTTGGGGTTTCTAAGGATGGCTGCTATTTTTTTGTCTGTTTTGAAGGCAGTCTTGATGTGATGCCTGTGTAGTATCTTACTGATTTTGTCTGCAATACGGCTGTTCCATAGGTCTGTTGATATTCTAGGTCTCTTTTATGTCTTGGTGTGTTTTTGTGGATCAAACTGGTGATTTTGTTTTTGTGGAAGCCGTTGGCTGTCAATACTTTAGTCAGGGTGCATAGTTCAGTCTTTATATGGGTCTTGTCTGCCAGGTGTTTAGTTCTGGTAATTCGTGTTTTGGCCACGGAATTTATCTGTACTGGGTGGTGGTGGGATTGGGCATTGAGGTAGCGGTTGGTGTGTGTTTTCTTTTGGTATACGGTATGTCCCAGTCTGCCATCTGTTCTTTTGTAGATTAGTACATCTAGGAATGGTAGTTGTTTGTTTATTTCCTTTTCCATGGTGAACTTGATTTTGGGGTGTGTGCTGTTTAGGTGTGTTAGGAAATTGTTTAGGTTTTCTTTTCCATGGGGCCAAATCACAAATGTGTCATCGATGTATCTTAGCCATAGTTTGGGTTTGTGGGTGGCATTAGCCAGGGCTCTGGATTCGAATTCTTCCATGAACAGGTTTGCAATGACGGGTGACAGTGGTGATCCCAGAGGGGCTCCTTCAATTTGCTTGTATCTTTGTCCTTTGTATATGAAATATTAGGCAGTCTTCTGTTAGTTCCATGAGGTGTTTAGCTGGTTGGTATTTATTTTTGATTATTTCAAGAGTTTCTTTTATCGGGACTTGAGTGAATAGTGAAACCACGTCAAAACTACAAGTAGATCTTCTTGTTCCACGTGTAGATCTTTGATCATTTCTAAGAAGTGGTATGAGTTTTGTACATATGAAGCTGTTGTTTCAGCATGGGGCTGTAGTTGTTTTGCTAAGTGTTTAGCTAGGTTTTGTAATGGTGCTCCTTTGGAGCTGATTATGGGTCTGAGAGGTATGCCTTCTTTGTGTATTTTTGGGAGGCCATATAATTTGGGACATCTAGAAGATTTTTCTCTTGGGATGATCATCTGTTGGATTTCTTTGCTTATGTGGCTGGTTATAATTTTCTTCTTGGTTAATTTTTTTTTTTCTGGAAACAAGAAAATTTTCATGCTAAATTACATAGAAAATTAGTAGAATAGGAATAAGAGAATATATGTCTGCTAGGCAACTTTAATGCAATAGCAAATTTCACAAAAGACTATGAAAATAAGAATCTGGGGAGGGGGGAAATACTACCAAAAGTATTCTATCAGATGGCAGAGGAACTAGGATTAAAAGACATATGGAGAGAAAGAAACCCAGATAAGAAACAATACACCTATTATTCAGCACCCCATGGTCAAGATTGGATATGCTATAGATAAATGTGGAAATTGAACGTAATATAAAAGAAATAGAAATTGAAACTAATACATGTGCAGATCACAACCCTATTAAAATAATTTGGAAAGGGTTGAAAAAAAGAAGAAGATGGATGTTAGATAGGGAAATCATAAAAGAAAAAGGGTGTGTTAAGATGATCGAAAAAGAGTTGGAGTATTTTTTGAAAGAAACTAAAAAACAACAAACATCAACCCAAAACCTATAGGATACAACTAAAGCATATATTAGGGACTTAGCAATTTCATATAATGCATATAGACAGAAAGAAAGAAAAACAAACCAAACTACAAGACACCCTTCAGGAATTAGAAAGAACACTACAAAAAAAACAAAATAACAAAACAGCAAACACAGAAAGGATAATGATTAGGCATGAACTGAAATGTTGATGTAAGATGAATGGTAAGATGAAAGGAAACAAAGAAGATAAAAAAGAACTATTTTGAACACAAGAACAAGCCGGGAAGGTGGCTAGCCTATAGACTTAAGAAAGAAAAGGAAAAAAGATCAGTCCAACAATTGAGAGACACTGATGGTATGCTACAATATCAAATTGAAAAGAAAATATATATTGCTAAAAATATAAAAAAGAATTATATGGTAGGGAAGATGTACCAGAGGAAAATATCCAAAAATACTTAAAGAGAAAAAGCTAACCACAATCCCAGAAGAAAACAAGGGAGAGATAAATAAGGAAATAACTCTAAAAGATCTGCAAGAAACAATCCTTAAGCAGAGAAGTAACAAGATATTGGGACCGATTGGCCTTCCAGGGAATTGTATAAGATACTCCAAAAAAAACTAGAAATGCATCGACTAGACTATAAAATATTTATGTCCATAATGGCAGAAAGATTGAAAAAATTTCTCAATCAGACCATACACCGTGAACACAGCTGAATAGACAAATCAAAAATAATACTAGAATGGTAATGAATATAACAGAATCCTGTGAAGCAAACCCAGAGAAACAAGTGGCAATGGTCTTTCTCAATGGGCAAAAGGCATTCGACAATGTTAATTGTCAGTTTATCATATAGCAATTAAAAAGTATGCAATGTGGCAACAAATTTTTTGAAATGATCTCGGCAATCTATTTGACATAGATGGCTAGCATAATATTAAATGATGATAGAACCAAAACATTTAAGATCAACAAGGGAATAATCAGGGATGCCAACTGTCACCCCTTCTCTTTATCCTTACTTTAGAAAATCTCTTGGAAAATGTTAGGAAAAATGAAGAAATTAAAGGGGCTTGAATTAAAAAGAAACACTTTAAGGTACAGGCCTTTGCTGATGATATAGTATTTTTTCTGGAAGACCAAGAAGATACTGGAGTAAAACTAATAAAGGAAATAGAAGAATTTGGCAGTGTTGCAGGACTTAAAATAAATAAAAACAAAAGAAAGTTAGTGACTAAAAATTTAATGGACAAGCAAAAAAAAAAAAAAAGAACTAGAAGGAAAATTGGGAATGCAAAGTGTGAAAAAGGTAAAATATTTAGGCATTTGGCTAACATCAAAATGTTCTTCAATTAAAAAAGATAATTATGATAAACTAATAATACAAATTAAAAAATAATTGGAACAGTGGGGGAAATTACAAGTATCATTATTGGAAAAAATTGCAGCAGTCAAAATGTCCACACTATCAAAAATATTATCTTTTCCAAACTGTACCAGTAAAATTGGATAAAACCTTCTTTAGAGAACTTGATAAAACAATAACTAAATTTGTTTGGGTGTGGGAAAAAGCTAGGATTAAAATAAAACTATTATAGGATAAAGGAGAAAGGAGTGGCTTAGGACTCCCTGACTGTGAAATGTATTACCAGGCAGCAGGTATGGTATGGATTAAGGATTAGATCAACTTGGAAAACAAAAGAATACTGCTGATAGAGGGCCATGATCTGCAGAGAGGGTGGCATAGTTTTCTGTGGGATGGGAAAAGCAAACATCATGCATATTTCCAGAGACACATGATCAGAGACTCAATACTTCATATATGGATTAAAATCAAAAAGAATCATTAAACCGAAATACCATACTGGTTGTCAACTATGGAAGCACAAATTTACCCAAACACAAAGGATTTAAAAAAAGAGAGAGAAACTATAAAGATTTATTAGACACACATGGAAGTTTGAAAATGATGCAAGAACTACAACAACAAAACAAACATAGATTGGGGGCCATATATACAAGTCCAGGCGAGATATAAAAAAGGTAAAGAACAATTCGGAAGTTACATGGAAAAACACCAATTAGAAGGAATACTCCAAAGGAATGGAAAAGAGAATGATTTCAAGAATATATAACTTTTACTGGATTATAAAATGGAAGAAGAGGTGGTTAAAGAAACGATGGTGGTATGGATGAAAAATGTTGGCCATAATATAGATTTGGAAAATTGGGATTAAATTACAAATTAACTATATCTACAGCATATAGGGAAAATCAGTGCAAAATGTTTTACAGCTGGCATCTACCCCCCCCCCCCCCAGATTAGCAAAAATGTTCAATTTAAACTCAAATTGTTGGAAATGTGGAAAAGAAAAAGGCACTTATTTTCATACCTGGTGGACATGTCCAAAAGTGAAAAAATATTGGAACATAATCAAACAATGGCGAGAAGAAATTACAAATTGGAAAATTGAACTTAATCCAGATATTTTTATTAGGCATAATAACAGAAAAATGCAATAAAAAAAGATAGATACATTATTTTACATATACTAACAGCTGCAAGGATCATGTATGCACAGCTCTGGAAGTAGAATAGGGTACCATCTGAGGGCATAGTTATAAAGAAAATAATAGACTGTATGGAGAAGGACAGGCTCACACTGAAACTGAAAGACAAAGAAGATTCAACATACTATAGAGCTTGTGATGCCTGAGATGAATGGTTTAGAAATAAAAAGAAAACAAAATGGCAATGAGGAAAAGAATGGGGAAACATATAAATATGTTATAGAGAAGGCTAACAAGTAAGATGGAAGATATTGATTTATAGCAAAAGTAAGATTTAATGGTAATCAGATAAGCAATTACATCTTGAAAAATGCAAGGAAATGGAAGAGATGTCTTGATGTTGATAACAATGTACAAAGTTTTTATTTTAAATTTTTAAACTTTGGAAAACTAATAAAATTTATTTTTAAAAAAGAATATGAAATGTGATTCATTTTCAGTATATCTAAGCAGAAAGTCAGCACTGAAGTGTTGGTGAAATTATACATTTCAGTTCATATATATGCAATATTGTATCAATTCCTATATATTTCTGTGACCATTTTAACTGATTGTGAAAACCCTTAAACATAACATAATATCAAAAGCCAGGCATATGAACTGAAAAAAATGTTTTCGTATGACTGCCTGAAGGGAGTCCAGCAGCATGTAGGAAAGGCAGAGTAAGTTCTATAGTGATTCAACCACTTTGAAACTCAGTGCCAACAGGAATTTGCCAATCTTCAATATTTGAGGGAAATTTCAAAGAGTCCTTAGTTTCTACATATTTAACCATTTGTGCAATTATGTTTATGTTAATGAAATGTATAGTACAGTGCTCTCTTACATTTTGCCCTGTGAAAATCAATTCTTTAAAGAATTTTAAAGGTGCTTTAAGAAAAGAAGACATAAAAGAAATTTGACATTTCTAGTGAGTCATCTCAAGGGTATACCTGTGGAATCTTGTAACTGGCAAGAACTGTGGCCATGTTGAATGAATTCTCTGTCAAACGTCCTCCAATAGCAGCAATATATATTTTTTTTAAATCACAGGTAAAGTTGGGAACAAACTTCTGCTGTGTAGAAAGTAAGCTCAATGTTGCTTTATAAGTTATCTTTGCAGGGAAGCAATTGTTCACAATGTGGAAACCCAGTGTGATGTTTGGTAAGAGCTCAGGGTTCCTATTGATCTCCTTTAGAGCAAACACGAAAGCAAGAATTTGCTGAAAGACTTTTGGCAAAGAACTGAAACAAAAACTATTACATTTAATTAAGCAACATAAAAAATATTTCCTGAGAGCTGTGGTGGCATACTTAGAATGCAGCATTGCAGGCTAATTCTGCTGACTGACAGAAGTTCAATTCTCAGTGGTGCAAGGTTGACCCAGCTTTCCATCTTTCTGAGATAGATAAAATGAGGACCCAGATTGTTGGGGGTTATATACTGTCTATATAAACTTATATACTGCTTCACAATGCTTTACAGCTCTCTCTAAGTGGTTTACAGAGTCAGCATATTGTCCCCAACAACCTCATTTTACGAACCTCGGAAGGAGGGAAGACTGAGTCAACCTTGAGTCTGGTGAGTTTCAAACTGTCAAATTGCAGGCAGATGGCAGTCAGCAGAAGTAGCCTGAAGTACTGCATTCTAATCACTGCACCACCACAGCTATGTAAATCACTTAGTGAGGGCTGTAAAGCACTGTGAAGTGGTATATAAATCTAAGTTCTTTTGAAATTGCTACCTTTGTCTTGTACTTGTTATTCAAAGCTATAACACTGTATGCCATGGAAATCACCATGAAATGGTACACTGAGCAGCAGGGTGTTTTCTTTTTCTTCCTGCTGGCAATCAGCTGACTTTGCTGCCAAAGTCAATTCCTCAGACTTGAATAGGAGCTCTTAGGAATGACCGTGATTCTCAGTAAAAGCAGCCGGTCATGCAATTAGGTGGATTGGAAATTAATTTGATGTTAACAGATTTGAAAGAGAAGGAGCTTTCTTTGAAAACTGGAGACTTGCTAGGGCAGGTTAAAGGTGGCATTAATGAACTGGACCATCTCAGGAAACTGGTTGATTTTGAAGAACAGAGCCATTACATGCAGCCAGAAGGCAGCTGTCAAGAGACATTGTGTCCAAATTTTTAGGAAAATTTACTGAACAAGTGCTATGGACATATCTTCCTTGGAGACCCAACTTTGGGAGTGAGAAACAGTTGTTTTAAAAGATCCCACTTAAAATTTTAAAGAAAAGCAAAGAGGATAAATTAGACGTTTTTTATTATTAAGAATCAATTGATGGTATTTGATCTGAAAGGATCAGACATGATGCTTTGTAGTGAGTTTTTGAGAGATTAGAAAGTGCTTCTGAATTTTCTGTGAATCAAATACAATAATAGATTGTTTAACAAAGGACTTCAAATTTTAGTTTTATTGTTGGGATCACCTTTTAACTATTTTTCATATTGGTAATCTATTGGTAATAGATTTCTATATTTGTGTTATTTTTAACATTATACAGCAATTTTGCAAATATAGATTGTGGTTCTATTTTGCAAGGGGAAAACAATTATTTTTGATGAAATATATTTATCAGTACTCAATATTCATCAGTACTCAATTTAATATGTATATTTAATATTTTGTCCTTTACACTTACTTTCCTTTGTTTTGTATTTTTTTTCTTTTAACTTTGGAAACAAATGAAAAAGTATATACATAAAAAATTATATGCCTCAAAGTTCAAAATAGGTCATAGAATCACCCCTATAATTATCTGATAGCCAGCCACTTCAAACTACAGGTGCTGAAAGTAAGCAGCAACAAGTAAAAAAAATCCTGAAATCCTTAAATAACTTAATCTCTTCAAAATGTTTGCTATTGTTGTGTCTCATTACAAGGGATTTAGGGTTACCCAAAACAAAACATTAAACTCGCCATGGCCACCTTGCCACAGGACAGCTCACCATGGGACAAGACTTAACACTAATATCAAAGAAATGATAGCATAGAATCATTAAAGAAAGGATGCAAAAGAAGACCAAAATGAAATATAAATGGCAAAAAATAAAATATTATTTTACAATTATTTTAAATAATTAATATGAATTGTTGAATTGTCCTGTAGTGAGTTGTCCCACAGTGACTTGGCCATGGTGAGTCTTCAAACAGTGAATTCTCAATGTTAAATTAGCCATGGCGAGTTAGACATGACGAGTTGGTTGGTTGTGGTGAGTTGTTCCATGCCATGTTAGAAGTGTTCAAGAAAAAAACTCAATATCACTTCAAATGAGTGTCTAAAGGGACTAGGAGAAAGCAACACTTTTTTCTGCCCTGAGGTGACAAAATAACCTGTACATCTCCAAATATAAGGA
>BLBF01000118.1:0-15015 GCA_015471245.1 Laticauda colubrina
CAATTATCCATCTTGTGTGTAGAGCTCACTTTAACGGAGTTGAAATACACAACTTTCACCATGACTCCATCTGCTCCATAAATTACAAGAAGAGACACAAACATGTTTTCTATCCTGTTGCATGAAGAGAAGCTATTGCCAAGAGGATAGGACAGGGCTTTTTCCTGCAATTATCAGAAGAACAGGCATTCTTCATGAATCCCCTGTGGATTTCTAGATAAAAAGATCTTCCAGGATAAAACCTGATTTAAAAAATGCATCTGAGTTCTCCAGCTGGGGGGCAGAATGTCTCACCTTAAGCCTGTTTTGCAAAGAGCTCCTTCCTGGTTTGAAGAGACTCACGTGTCTTTGTGTCCTCTATAGTCACAGCCCAAACACAGGTAAGAGGAAGCATGGTTGACAGAAATTTGTCCTGGGGACATCCAGGTGACACAGGTTGTGTCTGATCTGCTAAAACTCCAGTGAGATTTCAGGAACAAACTTCAAATCAGTTTCTGCATAAACCATGATTTTTGTTCCAGGAGGGAAGGTGATAAGAATGACTGGGCAGGAGTCATGCTACTTCTGATGCTTCTACTGCTCTTCTGGCTCCAGACTCCAATTATAGCAAAGAGGCAGCAAACCATATGTTGGCTACGGGACTATGTTGATTTAGATGAAAATTACTATAGGTCTGGTGATTTCATTATTAGTGGGAATTTGCCCTTGGGAATCATTGCAGTCTCCTGTCCTAGAATTTAATACAATGAATTTTCATCAACAGAATATATAAGTCTCAGCTGGAGGGGCAACACACAGATAATTGTTCTCTTTACTTTAAATTTTGGGACCCCTTTCAGAAATATGTCTTCTAGTATTTGCACTGTCCTGGTGTAGTATACACTTTGTGCTTTTCTCAATAAAATAGCAAGCTCCTAAAATAGCTGGAATTATCTATAGCCTCATCAGGAAGATGATTAACAACAAAAATGAAGAGGGAAGTTGTGCTGGTCTAGAGAAGAACTCAAATTATAACGTTAATCGGAACATTAATTTGTGATAAAAAATTCAAATAAAAGCGTAATACTCTTCAAGGTGACACAAAAATCCCTCTAAATTTTTTTTATCAGCATTGCACTTTTATAATGGCTCTTGTATAATGTATAATTCAATAAAACTATGAGGTGACCCCCATTGTCACCCTGTGCTCAACAATCTTTACCCTACCTGAAGAAGCTACTCCAAGAGAGACCTAAAATAATTATAGTGAAAGGGGAGCAGTTGGAAAGGATTGCAGCCACTGCAGCAAAGTGAATATGGCAGGACTGATTGAGAGTATAAACAGTCCATGATATCTGTGGTACAGCCTGTCTCCTTTCTCACAAATACATCTAAGTTTAGCCAAGGAAAATCCTTTGAAAAAAAGCCAAACTCTATGAAATTTGGGAGCTTCAGCCGTCAAAAGTTCCCCAAAACAGTGAAGCAAATTCTTCAGCCATGCACAAGTTTTCTTGTCATGTTATCCAATGTTTTTCTCACTAAAGATACTCCACTAGTAATAACCAGCAGTTCTGTTGAGGTAATTTCCCATTAGGAGAATGAGTGCACACAAGGAGACGTAATGAGAGTGGTATTGAATAACACACGACCAGCACAAAGATACACTGAGCAGTAAAATGTAGGTTTTACTTCCAGTAAACAATTAAAGGCCCGGTCCCACTGGCCTATGGACGCAAAATGTATGCATAAAGGACACAGCAGACAAGCAAAATTTCGGGGGTGGCTCCATCCATTGTCATCCACTCTAAAAAGTGGTGAAAATTTGCATAAACAGAATGGAAAAGAACAGAAAAGAATGGGAGTATGTAGTGGGGATGTTAAACGGATGTTCATAGGAAGCCTAGCAGATGAAAGCGGATGGAAGCAGATGACACCTCTGAAGGGGTTCCGGGGGAGAATTCGAAGCAGATGCATAGCGGAAGGGGCAGATGCATAACGGATGAAGCGGATGCATCACAGACACCTATAGGAAACAAAGAGGATGCCGTGCAGATGTATATCGGATTCAAAGCATTCACTGCACATGCGGGGAGTATGAATTGTGCCAGCTCCGCAGATATAAAAGGATGCAGCACGCACGCAGTCAGCATAAAGGGGAAAGATGTGCTGCCAGATACATCTTGCAGGAACACCATAGGTCGTCAGTCAGGCAAGAAGAGGAAGTCCATGCCTTCTCATTCAGGCCCTGGCAAGGTAAAGAAGGCCAGAACCAGCATCCCACCCCCTGGCAATGACTCTGAAGCTGCTGCGGCTGCTGTGGTGGACTAGGCCCAAGGCCCTCAAGCCCCTCAAAGCCCTGCTGCTGAAGGCCCTGCTGCTCAAGCCTCTGAAGGCCCTGCTGTTCAAGCTTCTGAAGGCCCTGAACAATCTACAGAAGGCCCTGATGCTGAAGCCCCTGAGGGCCCTGCTGAAGCCCCTGCCAGAGGGAGGAAGAGGCAAGGCAAGGAGAAGGGAGAAAGGAAACAGTACACCATTTCCGAGAAGCATGAGGATGAGGTGCTGGAATGGCTGAGGGAGAACGAGTACCTCTGGAGAAAGGGCCACAGACTGCATCGGGACACTAAGAAGAAGCAGGCTGCTTGGAGAGACAAGGCAGAAAGCCTGGGGTACATTGCAGAAGTACTCCTGGGATGGTGGAAGCACATGTACACCTGGTATGGCACCTTATAGTATAAGCTACACCTCAAGAAATCTGGGAAGTCCTCTGTCAAGCTCACTGACCGGTAGATGTAGATGCAGTTTCCTGGAGGGTGAGATCTGCCACCGAGGAGCAGCCCCTCTGAGACCCCTCTCCCTCAGACAGCCCACAGAGAGCCAGTCCTCTTCCAGCCAGGAGCCAGCTATCCTGTCCAGGCAGGTGTCTTAAGAGGGCCCCAAAGCAGAGACCCCCCCCAACAGTTGCACTCCCCATGCTTGCGGACTTGGAGGATCCCCTGTCACAAATGGAGGAAGAAGCAGCAGCCACCAGAGGCCAACACACACCCAGCCCCAGCTGCAGAGGATGGAGGCAGAGAGGCAGACTGGAGGGCCAGGACCACAGTGTGCTGTTGGAGATCAGGGACACAATGAAGACCAGCACAGAACTTCTCTCTCAGCTGGTCCACTTGGACAGAGCATCCTCAGGCTGGAACATCTTCATCACCTACGTGAGCCAGACCCTGAGGGACCTGCCCAAGGCCCAGTACCAGATGATGAAGGAGAAGATCACAGCACTTCTGCACAACCCTCAAGGCCCAGCTGAAGCTGCTCCTACCCAGTCCAGGTCTGCTCCTCCACCCCAGGCAATGTCACAGCCCTTCCACGGCTTTCAACAGCCCCTCACCTACCAAGACTACAACTACCAGGACTTCCCACAGCACAAGCAGAACTTTCCAGTCCAAGCCCAGGTTCATCGCACGACACACATGCCACTCCTCACCTAGCTGCAGACCCGAGAGCCCCACTACACTCCTCCTTCCTCCACCCCACAGCCAAGCCCGTCAATGGACAATCTGTCATCAGTATTGGGCCTGACATCTCAAGTCCTTGATGAAGGGCCTCTCAACCTTACGGGACTGAGTCAGCTCTCAGATAGCTTCCTGAACACACCACCACCTGTTGTACCCTCGGGGCCAAGCACTACAATGGTGCCTTAAACCAGCACTCAAGCCACAGTCACCTCCACAGTCCCTGCCCGCTTAACAGCTGAGACCATGGACATGACTCAGAGTGACTGAGAATAGTGTCAGAGACTGAGTTGTTTTCTTGTTAAGTTTATCTTTGCTTAAGACACTTTACTTGGTTCATTTTGCTTACTTAATGCAGTCATAAAGTTTATCTAAGAAAGTTTATCTTTGCTTAGCACACTTAATACAGTTTACTTGGTTCATTTTGCTTATTTAATAAAGTCATAAAGTTTACTTAAGAAAGTTAATAAAGTTTATCTTTGCTTAAGACACTTAGTTTACTTGGTTCATTTTTTTTTTAGTAAAGTGTTGGTGAAAACTTTGAAAAAATGGTTAAGCCTTTGCATGCTTGTGGGATAAATAAGGATAGTTGTGGGATAGATAAACCTCCAGTGCATCCATAATAGGACTGTATGGTCCACCATCCCAGCGATCCAGATGATTTTCTCCCCCTTTTTATAGAAAATATTGGTTGTCCACTTTGGAGCCTTCTACATACTCTAGACATACTGCAGACGTCCTAAATATACGAGATACATCCCAGATACAAACGTTTTTTCTGTTTTTAATCCTTTATATATGAGATGCATACGCTTACATCCTTTCTATTTCCGTGCTACTAACACTGTGTAGACGTTCCATGTACCTTTTGTTTCCTCCCTCTTTCCGTTTTCAGCTGCAGCGGATATGAGTTGAGAGGATGGCTAGAGGATGCAGAGAGGATACAGCGGACGTTTCACCGATGATAACGGACATAGAATGTTTATTGCTCGTATGTCGCGGATATACATCGTACGTGGCGGAAATTTCATCTGTTCACAAAGTTTTGTGCAGCTCAAAACTTCTTGCACAGATGAAATTGCAGTGGACGGATGCTCAACAGATAGAGCGTATGAAACATGTATAGTAAGTACCCAACGGATGCATAGCGTTTTCCAACTGATGGCAAGCTTTTTTTTAATGTTTTACATCCTCTTTGCATCCGTAAGTGCAGCGGGAGTGGGGCTTAAGCAAAGTCCAACAAACAGTCCAAGTCTTACACAGTTAAAGCAGTCAGTATTCAGTCCGGGGATAATCCAAATAGCAAAGTCCAGTATCATGAACAGTTCAATAACAGACTTACAATCCAAGCAATCCAAGAAGAACAACAATCAGCAACAGTCAATAGGGAAAAAATGCAGGAACCACGAATATTGAATATTAGAACATCTAGCAACTAGCAACAAACAGATCAGAACAACCCAGGTTTCTGGCTCCATCTTATGGCCATTTGAGGAACCACACCCAATTACAATTCTAGCATTCCCTTAAAGAGACAGTATTAAATGTCTATTCTGGTTTATATATTTCCAACCCAACTGTTAGGTGTCTATCAGTTCCTAACATTCTCCCTTTGGGTAGGACAATATATCACACCTTACAGTTTAACTCCATATCCTTCACAGCAAGCCTTATACTTTACAGAGCCTTGGGCTTTTGTAAAATGATCTGCAATGTTATTCTCTGACATTCACTACTCCAGTTTAACCATTTTATTTTCTATGCATTGTCTCACATTAAGATATCTTAGATCTGTGTTTTGATCTTGTCTTTAGAGCAAGATTGGAAGCCATCTGTATTGGTGATCAGTTGTCTTCATAAACAACAATAGAATCTGTTCCATTAATTCCCATATCAATCAATAGTTTCTTACAACAAACTAAATCTGTAGATAATAAAGATAAACATGAGAATTCAGCCTCCATTGTTGACAAACTTAGATGTTTCTGTCGAATAGATCTCCATCCAATCAACACCTTTCCTAATAAAACTACAGTACCTGACATAGATTTATGTGTATTTGTGTCTGTAGCAAAACTTGGATCGGCATATGCAGTTAAACTTAGTTCATCCTAAGGTTCCAAATATAATGCATAATGCATTGTTTATTTCAGATATCTTAACACATGCCTAGCAGCTTGCTAGTGCCTTTCATTTGGCTCAGCATTTAAATTTGGCTTATTGGTTAACACAATATGCTATATCTGGCCTCGACCAATTATTGAGATACGATAAGCTACCAATCAAGGACTGATCAAAATCTCTATCAAAAACAGAACTTAATACATCACTGTGACTAAATCCTCGCTTATTGGTATCTTAGCCAGCTTACAAAGTTCCATTTTAAAATTCTTTAGTAATTGGTTAATGTTATCTGCCTGTGAGATTTTGTATCCTCCCCTAGTTTTATCTATCTTTAATAATCTCTTTTTCTCCAGCTTGGTGTTGGCTGTGAGTTCTCTCGGGAGGAGAGAAGAGTTTATTCTTCCTTCTTCCAGATTAAGTCCAAGGATTCTCCTCAGTATGTGAGTTTAGTCCAGCTGCTCCTGTATTTCCAGTGGAACTGGGTTGGGCTTCTGGCCCCTGAAGGTGACACTGGAGAGCATTTCATCTCAATGTTGATGCCAATGCTCCAGGAGAAGGAGATCTACCTGGCCTTCACTCTAATGCTGAAATTAGATAATGTTGAAGTCACTCAGAACAAGTTTATTCTCAATTTCCTCACCTGGTCTAAAGCAGAAGTGTTCATTATGTTTGAAGATGTTACCACCCTCCTGGCAGTAGCATGGGCAATACATTTTTTTTGAAAAATTCACAAAAGTATTGTTTCAGAATGTTTGGATCTTAACTTCCTATTGGAAACTTGGCATGGGAGAATCTGGATACACACTGCTATTCTTAAAAGCTTTCCATGGAGTCTTGCATTTCAGGGACCATTTCGGGGATGTCTCGGGATTCACCCACTTCTTACTATCTTTAGACCCCTTGAACCTCCAAGGAAATGCCTTTCTCCCTCCATGGTGGGAAAAGGTCTTTGGATGCAAGATCCATAAATCAGGAAAGATTCCCCCAAAGTGGGAGAAACGATGTACAGGAAAGGAGAATCTGCAGAATCTGCCCAATTACACTTTTGAAACAAGAATGACAGGAGAAAGCTACAATATCTAAAATGCTGTTTATGCTCTGGCAATGCTTTACATGCAATATATGGATCCAGAGTTGGACCAACCATGATGAGACTTGGAAAGAGGACCTCAAATATCCGGCCATGGCAGGTAATTTCTGTGGCTTTTTCCTCAGTCCACGGACACTTAAATTGGAAGTTCTCCATATGAATTTCTTCAGTTACTTAATAAATGTGTGCATTCTCCCATACCAATTCATCTGAGACCCTGCCCTTGTTTTAGTTTACCATTTCTTGTGATACTCAGCTTGCTGTGTGGAAACAGTTTCTGATTAATAATGGATGGAAACAAACCAAGGAGAGAAGCAACCATCACTAGCCACAGCCATCCCCATCTTAAAAAGGGGAGACCCCCAACCTAGTTGAAAATTACAGAACAATTTCTTTATGTTGCATCACCTGCAAAGTCATGGAATCAATTATTAACCAATCCATTATCCTACACTTAGAAACAGACAACCTACTTTTAACAATTTTATTTCAGAAAAAAATATCCTGTAATCTTCAACTCCTACACTGCAAAAACATATGAACTACAAAACTCGATCAGGACAAAGCAAGTGATGCAATTTACATAAACTTCTGTAAAGCTTTTGATTCAGTGGTACACGACAAACTACTTCTAAAACTAAAATCTTAGCCATCTCTGGACACCTACATAATTGGGTAGAAGCATTCCTGTCAAACAGACAATAAATTGGTCAAAATAGGGAGCACCCTATCAAATCCCATACCTGTCAACAGCAGTGTCTCCCAAGGCAGCGTTCTAGGACCAACTCTCTTTATACTTTCCATAAATGATCTTTGGGATCATGTTAATAGCAACTGCATTTTTTTCGCTGATAATGCAAAACTATTCAACACCACCAACAATACTGCTACCCTTCAAAAAGACCTTGACTATGTATCACAATTGTCAAAGAAGTAGCAATTTCAAATCTCAAGAAACAAATGCTCTGTCTTACATATTGGCAAAAGAAAATCAGAAAATAAAATACAAGCTGAATGGACATAACCTTGTAGACGACCCTCACTCTGTTAAGGACCTTGCAGTACTCATCTCTGATGTTCCAAGTGCTAGAGCCCACTGTAACAACATTGCCAAAAAGGCATTAAGAGTTGTTAAACTAATCCTGCAAAGCTTTTTCTCCGATAATATTGCACTACTAAATAGGAATGGGAAAAAGGAACGAATGCAGCAGATTCACTGCTCAAATAATTTTAAATATTTCTCTTACAGGCCATCCCTTTGCCAGGTGTGGAAGGAAGAGGTGCAATGCAGGAGAGAGGAGAAGAGTTCCAGAGGGCAAGCAGGTTTGCTGCTACCACTGTTATGCTTGTCCAGAAGGGTACCTTTTCTAATCAGACAGGTAGACCAGACATTAAATCTTAATCCTCCACAATTAAAGGAAGACATTCATTAAATGAAACTATTTTTGTTATTGTCTCATTTTTGATAAGTTTGACGGGCACTCATACTTTTCAATAGAACCTTTCAGTTTACAGATGTAAACTGCCATGGTTACAGAGCCCACCTTTCTCAATCCTCAGCAAGAATAGTTTGAGGGCACAATTTATCAATCCACAGTTTCCATTTCTGCTTCAACTTTTGCCTCTAATTGGGAAACAACTTTCAGTTTTTTTCTGAGGAAGTGGGGTATGAGGTCTAAGCTTTTATTTGGTCATTTAAAGTGTGGCTCTTCCGGCAGCTCTATCAACCTCTGAGGAAATAGACCTGCAAGAGAAAGAGGAGATTAATCTATTAATGTTTTTTTAAAAGAGCAGGAGGGAGCAAAAAAAGTCTGAATGAACAGACTTGAAATAAAAGCCAGAGAGCTTAAGGCAGGGATAATGCACACACAAACAAAACACCAGCATTTCTGGATAACAGATATGTCATTCTTCTTTGTCTTCCATTATAAAATGGTGGAAGAAACAGTCAGCTACCCCAGACTGAAAGCCACATTACTCATGGAAAAATAGAATGAATGGATAGCTGGAACTGAATATATCCTTTCCTCTGGCTAATCTATCCCCAGGATCATCCTAAATGAAGGATAATTTGCTCTTTTTTAAAAAATTAATTTTAATTATAAGAATAGAACATGGTGCAGCCATTCTGGCATTACAATTGTTGTACATGTATCAATTTTATTTAATCATTTACAATCCTCTTGTTTGATTACATTGTTTATTAATTATTCTAATCATCGTAGCTAATTATGTTCTGACCTTGCCTTCTTCTATGCAACCACTGATAAAATTTATTCCATATTTCATAGTACTCAGATTCCCCCTTGTTTTTTAATTTTAAGGTTAGTGTGTATCTTGTTTGCATTTGTAGGTAAGACCACCATTGTGCTACCAGTTCTAATCTAGTTTTCAATTCTCCCTGTTCATTCAGTATGTCTCTGTATATTATGATTTTCTCCATATTTATCAAATTTGGATGTGTAAATGCTTCTAAGGTAGAAAGCCAAATAGGTGTTTTCATGTAATTTTGATATTTGATTTTGATCCAAATTATTAACAGTGCCTGTCTTAAGTCTCTGGAAATATTTATGTGCTGTACCTTTTTTTGTATGATAAGAAGGTGTGCCAGCCCATTTGAATATCATGGCCTTCTAATTTTAACAGTCTTTTATTTCTCAACGTAATCCATTATTTTATCCACATTAGAATTGCCGCATAATAATATAACTCCCATTCAGGCAAGCCAAATCCTTTTTCTTTAGTAACTTGTATAATTTTCAGCTTAATTCTTGGTCTCTTTCCCTACCATATAAATTTTGATATTAGTTGGTTTAGATTCTTGAAGAAGCCTTTCTCCAGTTAAATTGCACATGGGTTCATTCATTATTCCCTTTGTGGATAGTTCACCAGAAGAAAGGCAACTTGTGTATGACCTTTGAGGGAGGGTTGATGTGCATGGTAGTTGTTCAAGAAATCCTTAGACAAAGACTTTTGATTTCAGATGCAGCTGATGTCAGGCACCCAGGAATTATCCATAGCAAACCAATTACTCTGAGGCATTAAAAACCTCCAATGGATGTATTAAAAAATAATACTGATAATGTCTGTGAGAATTTCAAAACTGAAAGTACGAGGGCTATCCACAAAATAGATTACATTTTCATCTGTAGCAACAAGGGGTGGAGCTGGCATGGCCATCTTTGGTCTGTGCGTCTGCTGCTTAGTCTGCATCTAGTCGTGCTAGTGGGAGGTTCATATCGTTGCCGGTTATTTCACAACAAACGTTTGAAATGTGTGCTGCAATTTCTATACTCTTACGACAAAGATGGAGATACATTTCTTGATCGAATCATAACTGGAGATGAGACTTGGGTCAAACATGTGAACAGCGAGACCAAATTGCAGTCTGTGGAGTGGGGGCACACAAATTCCCCCCAAAAAACCAAGAAAATGTTTGCAAAAGTTCTCTGTAAGGAAGATTATGGTGACTGTTTTTTGGGATAGGCAAGGTGTGCTTCTTATCGATTTTCTGGAACATGGTTCAACAATAAACTCTGTGAGGTATTGTGAAACATTGCAAAAACTAAGAAAAGCAATTCAGAACAAGCATAGAGGAAAGTTTACCTCAAAAATTTTGTTTTTGCATGACAATGCCTGACCACACACAGCAAATCGCACTCGAGAAGTATCAAATACTGAAAGAATGATTTAAATCAGATAAAAAAGAATTGTGAGTTTGATTTTACTAAAAATGTTAAGATTACTGTGAAGTAGTAATGAACATATTATTGCTAAGATTTATAAAAATGTTCTTGAAATTGAATTTGGCAAGTGAAAATGTAAAACTTTGTATGATTCATTGGGCAAGGAATTTTGGAAATAATGTGATGCTTGAACAATGGGAAAATATGTGGATGAAAGGTTTTAAATTTACACAAAATGATAATTTAAAATATTTTTTTATAAGATGATGTATTACTAATATTTAATACTGGATAAATAATACAGAATGTATAAGGGTATTTCAAATGAATGTTGGAAGTATCAAAGAAAGAAGCAACTTTTTACTATTGATAGTGGACATCAATTCAATCCAATTCAAACCTTTATTGTCATGTGTACTATGAGATTGGCTGAGACTCCCTTTGTGCAACTCCCCCACCAACACCATCCAACTCCCAGTAAAAGACAGAAAGTCCCGAACCCAGTGAATGCTGCTCATAAACACACAGTCCTTTTGCACCTTGGGAACTTATTGCACATTGTGCCAGTCATGCAAATCAATCATATTATGTTACTGTTGAGTTATTTTTCATTCAGGAGTCTGACAGCCCATGGATAAAAACTGTTCTTCAGCCTGTTTATGCGGCTGCCTCTGCTTCTATATCTCCTTCTGTTGGTAGGAGAATAAAGAAGTGCTGACCAGGTTGTGATTTGTGTGAGTTGACATGTGATTAAAGCAAAGAAATTTTGCAGTAAGGTTCATATTATTAAACAGAAATTTCTTAAAACAAAAATAAAAAATGAAATCAGAAACTTTTCTTTTGGGTTTCATGGAAGAGGATTTTGATCAAAAACATGGAACTTGGATCTTACATATGTTGACAGCAGCAAGCCTATTATACACACAAAAATAGAAGGGCATTTGGATTCCCACTATGGATGAAGAAGCTACAGAAGCTGATGAAGTTGTCAGAAATGGCTAAATAGACCACTTTGGTTAAAGGAAAGAATATAACTAATTTTGTTTCCACATAGAGACAGCTTGTGAACTTGAAATGGAAAAAACTGAAGCTTTGATTTTTGGGTTTTATTAATTAGATTGATATGTTTTTATAGAAATGGCGAGTTTATATTATTATGGAAAAACAAAAAGTTGTGGTTTGATAAGGTTAATGCTTTATTTCACTGCAACAGAGGCAGATGGAAGTCAATGCTTCTTCTTTTCTATTCCCCAATTTCTCCTTAGTTTTCTCTCCCCCTTCCCCCCTTCTACTGTGCCTTCCTATTTACTTTTGTATTTTATCTTATAACCTAATAAAAATGTTAAACTGGAAAAAAGTTGTTTTTATTATTTCAAGGAGTAAATTTTCTTATTTTATTCCTTATTTTGTTTAGTTTATTTATAAAGTAGTGTATTAAAGGATTAGATTCAATATCAGGGTTTATCTGCAATCTTGATCATCTTCCTTAAAGATTGTCAAGGCCAATAAGAGAGCCAATACAGATGGAAACCAGGGTTGAGGTAGGAGATGACAAGGCTGAGCTAGATGGAAGGGTCAAATGTTCCAAATGCTATATTCATCTCAAGTCTCCTAGAGATCTAACTCCAGACCTCCTTGAATTCTGTTGACTCTTATTTACAGCCAAATTTGCTTTCCCTATTAGTAGATCAGATACTTCTAGAGATCATTAGCATAGAATAACCCAATATTCATTTGGGTCACCTGGACTCCTGATTTCCAGCACTTGACAGCTGATGACATTAAAGACTACCAAGAGGCCATGTTGAGCTGGAATAGATGCACTGCCCTCATCCTTCTCCTTCCTAAATTCATTTAAATGTGCAACCAATACCATTCCCATCCCACACCCAATCCTCAAATCTCATCCAGGGTCCCCCAAAATAGACCAGTATGATGTGGTCCAGCCACTGTTCCTTGAGTAGGAGTCAAACTGTGTCCTCTATCAGAGGATGATCCCCTCTCTCAAGGATGAATCATGCTGGCTTCATCTCTACTGTGGGTTTGTTCCCAATAAGAGAAGACTTTTGGCCTCCATCATTTCACCACTCTTGCCTCTGTCCTCTCTGTTGTTCTCATGGACATTCAGACTCTCCACAGCTCAATGTTATTCTGTTTAACAAACTGAAGCTGTAAGGAGGAGTGACAAAAATGGAGCATGGAGAGAAAAGAGGAATCAAGAGGAAACTCTAAGTAGCCACAACTGGACTAAGTCCAGTCCCTCTTGAATTTCGTTGACTCTTATCTAACACCAAGATAGTACCAATCATTTACCTATTAGCTTCCTATGGATGGCTATGTATAGTAAGAAATCAATCTAATTGGAATTTCACAAGTGGTCTCAATGTTTTGCACCTGACACAACATTCAGAAAATCTTTTCTTAAAATGGCCACCATGTTGCTGCTTGAATAGAAACTCATAGTCCACAAAACCTCCAGATTGCAAAAGAGTCCTAAGAGGGACAGCAAACAGCAATCAAAGACGAAAAGTTCCACTTCTGGGAGGAACAATTATTCACAACGGCTTGATTTTAACATAATCTTGCAGTTCTGAAAAACTTTTCTTGTTCTTCATGTTATAATAAAATAACAGAATTGAAAGGGACCTGAGACATCTTCTAGTCCAACCCCTTGCTGAAGCAGGAGACCCCATGCCGTGTTGACTAGTTCCTTCTTAAAAGTGTTGGAGCATCTACAACTTCTGGAGACAAACCCTTCTATTGAGAAAAAACAGTTATTACCAATCTGCTTTCCATCGAAGACCTATATACTGCATGAGTCAAAAAAAGGGCTGTGGAAATATTTACAGACCCCTCACATCCAGGACACAAATTGTTTCAACTCCTACTCTCAAAATGACAGTATAGAGTCCTGCACACCAGAACATCTAGACACAAGGACAGTTTTTTTCCCGAATACCATCACTCTGCTAAATAAATAATTCCCTCAACTCTGTCAATTATTTACTAAGTCTGCATCACTATTACTTTTACTATTAATTTTCTCATCCTTCCTTTCTTTATTTTTTTATAATTTTTATTCAATATTTATAAAATTAAAAACATGTATACATATTTTACAGCAGGGGTCCCCAACCACCAGTCCCCGGACCGGTACCGGTCCATGGATCATTTCTTACCGGGCCGCAAAGCTTGGGCACCGCCATCTTGTTTCGATGGCACTTCCAGGGTTTTGGTTGCTTCCGGGTTTTCTGTTGGAAAGCGGCGTTTGGGTGCTGAAGGAATCCTCGCACCTTAGTTTTGTTGAAGGGGGGGGCGGCTTTGAATGAAGAGCCAAACCGATGGCTGTGGAATCTCGCGTTACTAAGGTACCGGTCCGTGGAAGAATGAATAATCGTGAAACCATTCCCTAGTACAAAAAAGGCTGGGGATCACTGTTTTACAGCATTGTTTGAGCAATAGATATACTTGTACTTTCCTTTTGATAGCGTGTTGTACATTGTCATAACTCCTTCATCCTTTTAAACTCTCTATATGGATACATATAATTTATTTACAATTGTTTACACATCACTCTTATTTTTCAAATATCACCTGGTCATCAGAGATCACCTTTTCTTTAGCCAATCATACCAGAATATTACCATGTTTTGTAATATTCACTGTCTTGTTTATCTTTTAGCAGTTTGGAGAATCTATCCATCTCAGCAAATTCCTGTATTTTACTGATTATCCTGTTTTTTGTGCGGGTAATAGCCAATTTCCAATTCTGAGCAAAATGTGTTCTTGCTGCAGTTATAACAGGCAAAATCAAGTATTGGTGCTTCTTTTCCATATTTGGTTCTAAGACACCTAGTGGAAAAATTTCCGGTTTGAATTTTACTTTCTGTTCTGTTATCTCCTCCATCCAAGTTCTATTTTTTTTCTGCAAAATTTTCATGCATGCGGGCATGTCCACCACATGTGGAAAAAAGTTCCTTGATTGTAATTACATTTCAAACAGTTGGTTCTCCTGTTAGGGAACATTTTGGCCTCACTGGCAGTAAGTGCCAACGATGAAACATTTTGTATAAATTTTCTTTATAAGACATCGACATCATTAACCTATAGTTTATCTGCCAAAGATGTTCCCACTGGTATAAGTTAATTTTGTGGCCCACATTTTTAGTCCAAGTAATCATGCATTATTTGACGGTTTCCTCCTTCGTTTTATAGTGTAATACACATTTACAGATTTTGCTAATCTTTTTTTTCTCTTCTCCTTGCCATATCTTAACTAGCTCTTGTTGGGTTGTATAGAAGCCAAATTGTCCTATCTACGATAGGACTACCATCCTATCTCAATTCCCTGAAGTTGTACTTGATTCCTACTTTTTAATTCTTCTGTTTTATTTAATAAATCCCTACAGTTTATGATTTTACTACAGTCTTCCCATCCTTTCTTTCACCCATCTCCTCCCACTTATGACAGTATGACTGTAACCTTGTTGCTTATATTTTAATAATTTTTACTGACTGTTTCCTGGTATGATTTGATTGCTTATTGTACCCTAGGACGATTATTAAGTGTTGTACCTATGATTCTTGACAAATGTATCTTTCCTTTTCACTGAGAGAATATTCACCAAGA
>BLBF01000120.1:0-13936 GCA_015471245.1 Laticauda colubrina
AGCTCCATTTTTTCTGACAGAGACCCTTTCATTGTTTCCAGGGTGGCCCTACAGGCCAGATATAAGCAGCCCATGGCTCAGATACTTCCCCCAGGCCTTGAGTTTGACATCCCTGCTCTACATATGTTAAAATTCTAGTATCTAGTATCTCTGGAAACAGTTATGTTATTATAGGTCATGTAATATTTTATATTTTTAATATTGTAAGCCACTCTGAGTTACCTTGTGGTAAAATGGGCAGCCAATACATTTAATAAGTAAAAATATTTCGGGAGTTATGGAATGTAATGTGCAATAAAGCAAAAAAGATTCAGCTCTTTTTCTATACTAAATTGACTTCATGGGGAAACCCAACTTTACAAATTGGAAAAAAGATGATGATATGGAAAAATTGGATGGAAATGGGGATATTGATTTTGAATCAACTGATAAATGTTGAAGATAAATTTTAATACATGCTTTGTTTAAAGATGTATCTATCAGATGTAATCCAATGACAATATTTATAGCCACAAAATTTGTTCACAACATTGTTTAGTCCAGCAGTATTTTCAGCACCTGAGATAGCAGAATAACTTGTTAAATTGTTTAATTAAAACTTTTTAATAGATATTTGTTATCAATAAATCAGTTTGATCTGCAGATGCTAAGACATGAGTGGAACAAAGAATTAAAGGTTCCTATATTGCCTAAACAATGGGACAACATCTTAACTTTTAAGGCAAGAGGGAGAATTTTTTGGATTCCACTATGTTTGCATAGAAAAGGGATGTCAAAAATCATTTTGTTGGAGGTGTAATAAGGATAATGCTTCTTTAAACACATGTTTTTACAATGTCCTATACTTATTTAGAGAAAAATTAATGGACTATATAAATATTATTATGATCAGAGGATAATATTTTCTTGAACTACATGCCTGGTACCTGACAACTGCATAATACAAATGGATTTTCCATGTCCTCACTATGGCCAAAAGACTGATACTGCTGCATTGGAAAGGTAAATATATGGCACTATTTACTCAATGAATTAAGGACCTGATTATATTTGCTATCTATGAGTAGCTTGCCTAAAGACATAGACTTTATATGGACAAGTATAATGAAATATAGGACTTGTTTATAACAAATGAAGTAGGTTAAAATATAATTATACAAATGCATTAGAAATATATAGTATTTGAATAATATCTGCATTAAATATGTATATAGAGAGCTGCAACTCTTTACTCTTCAAATTATTTATCATACTATATGTTTTTTCTTTGTCATATTTCTTTCACTTTTTTTGTCAAGGCACTTTTAGTTATTAATTAAAATAACTAAAAATAAATAATTAAAAAAAGTTTGGTGGACAAGTAAAAAAAAGGGCCAAATAATTTTGGATACAAATACATACATTAAGACAGAAAATTTTAAAGATTAAAATACAATTGAAACCAGACTTTTATTTTGGGAATAATGGATGGACAACTAGAAAAATATCATGGAAGTTTGTTTTTAATGACAGTTGCAGCAAGAATATTACATGATACGTTCAACAATACCACAATGGAAAAATGGCTGGTGAAGATAATGGTGCTGTTAGAAATGGCTAAATTAACTTCTTTGATCAGAGAAAAGACAATATCTATATTTATGGTTAACTGGAAACCCTTATAGACTATTTATTTATTTGATTAGATTGTTATCCTGCCTTTATTATTTATAAGTAACTCAAGGCAACAAATCTACATAATACTTTTCCTCTTCCTAGGTACCCTACAACAACAACCCTGAGTTGGGTTGAGAAACTGGCCCAAAGTCACCCAGCCAGCTTTCATGCTTAAGAAAGGACGAGAATTTACAGTCTCCTGGATTCTTGACCAGCATCATATAACAAACTGAGTCTCTTTAAATGAAATGGGGGAAAATGTTCTAGAAAAACCAGGTCTATTTTACATTTATGGAAAATTGTCAACTTTTGTAGATGTCCAATTGGCATTAAATATGGAAAACAACATTTGACCTTACAGTATTACTTGGACCTGTTAATGCAGCTTCAGCCAAAAAACAAATCTTTGGAAATGTAATTCATACTTGTGCATCTTTTGAAAACTGCACCAATTATAATATATTTTTAATAAGGGGATTTTTTTCAATTGAAATTCTGCAGCTAGTTTTTCTTTTCTATTGTTTATTTAACAGTTATCAGGAGCATGCGTTAAAATTTTATAAAAGAGATTGGAGGACATAAACAGCAAAGCACAACAACCACCAAAGTTAAAACTAAATTTTATTATTCTCCTTCTGCTGGCTCATTCCTCTTCCTTTTCCTCCTTGTATTTTTACCTCCTTTTACCTCAAAAATTAATAAAAAACAAAAAGTCTATTTCCTTACACCCACCCCCACCTCCATACCTACAATTGGATAACTAAAGCCCATGTCACACTGAACCAACGGATACAAAGAGGATGTAAAACGGACAAAAAACCTTGCCATCCGTTCGAAAACGCGATGTACTCACTGCCTCCGTTTGGCTTCCTCTCTATCCGTCCAGCATCCATTTATCTGTTTCATCTGCTCCAAAAGTTTTGGGCTGCCCAAAACTTTTGCGCGGAAAATGTATCCAGTTCATCCATTCTGCATCCGCTACGCATCCACTAGGCATCAGTTACGCATCCATTATGCATCCGGAATATCCGCTAGGCGTCCGCTACGCATCCGTGGAATTCCATCTGCCCGGACGCAGGGAGGAAGAGGAACGGATGCAGAACGGATGCAGAACAGATGCCTAGCGGATGCAGAATGGAAACAAAGCGTTTAAAATGGAAAAAACGTTTGCAGAGGGGACCTATCTCGGATATTAAGGATGTCTAGAGGATGCCTAGAGGATGCCTAGAGGATGCCTAGAGGATGCCTAGAGAAAAACCTATACTGCCTATAAAAAGGGGGAGCAACTCGCCTGCATCTCACTTTCAGAACAGCAGCCCAGCGGTGCAGACCTCTGCAGCCTTCATCTGGCTCTACCTCTTCCACAGCATCCAGTCATGTCCACCGTAGATTGTAACAAAGTCCTTTCGGCAGCCACCATCATTCTGCAACAGTGCGAAGCCATCTGCAGGCTCTGTGAATTCTACTGCGAGAAGAAAAGGAGCCACCCAAAAAGAGTCTGGATCTGAAAATGGTCCACCAGAAGAGCGGAGGACGGACTGTACAACAAACTGATGGTGGAGCTGAGGAACGAAGACACTCGTGCATTCCAAAACTTCATGAGGATACCTCCAGCCATGTTTGACGAAGTTGTGCAGCGGCTGACACCCAGGTAGACCAAGGCAAACACCAGCTTCCAGCCCAGACTGGAAACTGGGCTCAAGGTGGCACTCACTCTGCACCACCTGGCCTCAGGGACCACCTACAGGAGCATGGAGTACGGCTGGAGGGTGCCACCCAGCACCATCAGCATTGTGGTCAGAGAAGTGGTGCAGGCCATCATTGAAGAATACAAGGAGGAGCTCCTCCAGTACCCCTCCACTGAAGAAAGATGGAAGAAAGTTGCAGAGCAGTGGTATCAGAAGTGGAACATACCACACACCGTTGGAGCCATAGATGGCAAGCACATGGCCTGCAAAGCTCCAGGCAAGTCGGGGTCCACTTATTTCAACTCCAAGGGCTTCCTCAGCATCATCCTCTTTGCCATGGTCGATGCTGACTACAAGTTCATGTACATAAATGCTTCAGGCAACGGCTCATCTTCAGATGCCCAGGTATACAACACCAGTCACCTCAAGGAGGAGCTGGAAGGCAACCTCATCGTGGGCTTCCCAGATCCAGAACCCCTGCCCAACGACACACAAGATGTGCCCTACTTCATCTTGGGGGATGACGCCTTCATCTTGGGGGATGACAACCTACCTCATGAAGCCCTGCACCTCCAGACTCCTCACCCGTGAAGAGAGGATCTTCAACGACAGGCTGTCCAGGGCAAAGTGGGTGGTGCAGAACGCCTTTGGCATCCTGGCCAATAGGTTCCAGGTACTTCTCACCACCATGCAACATCGCCCACAGACCGTGAGGAGGATTGTGGAAGCTTGCTGCATCCTGCACAATCTCATGCGCACCCGCTACCCAGTGTTGCAGAACAGGCTTGTGGACCATCAACAAGGCAATGGAGACATGGAGCCTGGGGAATGGAGGCAAGGGCGAAACCTGACAGACACCGAGGGTGTGCAAGGCCCCAACAGAGCCTCACATGAAGCAAAGAAGCCTCGTGAGACAAGGGTGCAACTCCCCAGCTGGAGCAGTGGAGTGGCAAGACAGGATGGTAGATGCTTAATGGATGCTTCCTTCAGCCTGTCTCATCACACGGATGAGATTGGGCCATGTATGTTTGGTTGGCCTACAATGAACAGGGTGTTTAATAAAGAGTTGTGTTTATGTTGACATGTGTGGATAATTATTACATCATTATTGATAATAAATGGCCATAGGTGTGGCACCTGGGAGGGTGGACCATACAGTCCCACTATGCTTGCACTGGAGGTTTATCTATCCCACAGCTATTACCCATTCCAAAGGTATCCCTGCCCATCCCACTGCTATCTCAACCCATCCCACTGCTATCTTAACCCATCCCACAAGCATGCAAAGGCTTAAACCATTTCTAAAAGTTTCCAGCAAGACTTTATTAAAAAAAAGAAATGAAACAAGTGTGTGAATCAAAACTAGACTTTATTAACAACAAGCTATAAAACAAAAATGAGTCTCTGGCACTCCTCTTGGTCGCTCAGTCTCAGGGATGAAGGGTCCAGGTGCTGTGGAGGTGGCTGGTGCTGGAGTACTTGTCATCAGCTCCTCCAGAAGCAGAAGCAGCAGAAGCACCAGCCCCAGAAGAGTGAGCCCGTGCTGCAGAAGCCCCAGCAGAACCAGAGTGAGGGCCAGGGGGCGGGATGGTAGCCCTGTCCCTCTTGCAAGGGCTGGCAGCAGATGGCTGAGGCTTGCTGTGCTTCCGCATGGTTGTGGGGTTGCTGGCTGGCAGGGAGGCTGGCAGGAACCAAGGCTGGTAGGAAGGCTGGCAGGGAGACAGGCACCAAGGCTGGCACCAAGGCTGGCAGCAAGGCTGGCAGCAAGGCAGGCAGCAAGGCTGGCAGCAAGGCTGGCAGGCAGACATGCAGGCAGGGCAGGCAAGGCAGCTAATCTGTCCGGCAGCAGGTCTTTCCTCTGAATGGCGACCTGCTTCCGAGCTGCTTCCGTTATATCCGCGGGGCGGATGCAATGCATCCCCCCCGCATGCGCAATTAATGCTGTGCATCCGCTGTATCCGTTCCGTGTCTGCTTCGCTGAGGCCCCCCGGAAGCCCTGCAGATGTGCCATCCGCTCCCATCTGCTTCCATCCGCTAGGCTTCAGTTCCACATCTGCTTTGCATCCGCCCTGCGTCCTCCCTGCGTCCGTGTTATCCGCTCCGGTTATGCAAATTTTAGCCCCTTTTGAGAGCGGATAACAACGGATGGAACATTTTGCTCGTCCGCTGTGTCCTTTTTGCATCCGTTGGACAGTGTGACATGGGCTTTAAGTAATTACTTTACTTTTCGTTTTTCTCTCAGCAAACCTTAGCCAGTTAAAGAAATGTTGGAATGTTTCTGTTTTGTTCTTCATAAGATAGCAGAAACTGTATCTTGAGAAATGGTCCAGAAGACTCAAAATATAACAGGCACCTCCTAAACTTGAGTTCTTAGGACCAGTTATGTCAGCCAACACAACCTCTAAAGGTTCTGTGGTCTTAAACCCATTTAGTCTATTTGCAGGAGTAACTTTACTCTTTTCTTGACTACAAGCATTACAATGTAAATACTTGCTACAGGGTTTCAGTTTTACTCCCTCTGACAATTGAACAGTTTGTTTGAGCATTTTGAAATTAATGTGCCCTAGACATCTATGTAGTAAATGTATACATTCATCATGTGGCTTAACATTGTTATAAACTGAGTTAGCCATCTTAAACTGATCATCATGTATTACATATAAATCATTTTTTTAAAATAGCAGTAACACTTTTACCCTCTTTCTCTATTATACAGTTATCTCCCCTAAAGGTTACTACATAACCAAGATTAACTAAAGCCCTGACTGATAGCAAATTAAATTTCAGTTTAGGTACATATAACATAGTTAAATGTTCATTTATATAAGAACAATACGCAGTACCTTCACCTGATGCTTTCATCTTCCATCCATTTGCCAATGAAACATGTTGTTTACTCGTGGACATCTTTACAAACCTTTTTCTATCTTTAGTAATGCACTGTGATGCTCCACTATCAACAACCCACAAATTAGTGTTTACAGTTGAATTGCTAGACATAGCTAAACTAACATTCTTTTTGGCCTTCTGGTGTTTATCAGTATTCTGTTGTTTTCCCTTCTTACAGAATTTAGCTATATGTCCCCTAGCCCCACAAGAAAAACATTTCCTAATAGTATAGGCAGCTGAAGATAAATTCTCTTCTTGTGGTTGTTCCTTTCTCAGTTGGTCTTTATCTTGCCGTCTTCTTGCTTCTTCTAACAACCTTCCAGTTATGTCAGTGAATGTCAGTTTATCTCTGGGCAGGACTTCCAGTGAAGATACATCGTCATCATAACTTTCATCCAATGAGGAAAGAATGATGTAAACTTGATGCAGCTCTGAAAATATTAGTTCTTTTTCATGTAGCTCTTGAAAAGTTCTTTTCATTAAGTTTAAATGAGCTAACATATCTCCACCTTTCAGAAGACATGCTCTAAACAGTTTACGTGTAAGATGTATGTGTGCACCTACACTGTCACGAACATAAATCCTCTTCCAATTCTGCCAACACTTTGCAGCAGACTCTTTTCCATGAATATGGACTAGCTGCTGGTCACTCAGTGCTAGTCCAATTATACAAAGAGCTCGTTTGTTGTTCTGTTTAAAGTCAGCAATCTTCTTGGCATCATCCTCATTTTCTGGATCCCAAGCATTTACATCTGGTGGATTTTGAACTACATTCCATAAACCTTCCTTACGTAGAAGTAGACTGCATTTCATAGACCAGGAAACATAGTTTGTTCCATCCAACCGGGTTTTCAGTGATAGACTTGTGGAAGTGTCTTGTGCCATCTTTACCAGGATAGTAAACCACAATTAAACAGTAAACAGCTTTCTGTGTACAGTACTGTGCATTCACACTAACTCTCAGTTATCTGAGCCTGGTATGGCCTGGGCCCATAACCAATGTTGAGGTAATTCCCCATTAGGAGAATGAGAGCATACAGGGAGACGTATAGAGAGTAGTGTTTGAATAATACACACACAGTACACAGATACACTGTACAGTTAATGTAGGTTTTTTACTTCCAGAAAGGTTTAAGCAAAATTCAAAATAGGTAGTCCAAAAGTCATTCACAGGTTAATCAGTCAGTTTTTCAATCCAGGGATATTCCAGTAACAAATTACAGTGTCAAAAATAGTTAAATATCAGACTTACATTAAATCCAGTAATATCAGTCAATTAGGAAAAATGGAGCAACAGAAGGAAATAAAGATACACTCTCTTCTCTTCTGAGACTCAGACTAATACAATCCAGGTTTCTGGCTCCATCTTATGGCCATTTGAGAAACCACACCCAATTTCATGCTCTTGCATTCCCTTAAAGAGACAGTACTTAAATGTTTATCCTGGTTTATATATTTCTGACCCAAATACCTGTTAGGTGTTTCATATTCCTGACACTAATATTTCTGACTTATTTCTTTTCTGTCTTAACATTTTATTACTAGGTTCACAGCACCTTGAAGTGAAACTGACAGACGCAGAACCTCAACGTTCTCCACAACCATGGTTAAATGGGCTTTAAGTGAAACTTACTCATGTTTTTTTAGATGGTGTCCAGTCCATTGTTTACCATTTCACAATGCTAGATAGATCCAGATATAGAGATAGAAATAGACATATATAAATATTGATATCAATGCATAGTTTTATATATCTCCAGAGACCTTATGGAGATGAATTGATATTTGTCTTCTCTCCTTCCTCCCCACTCTCTCTTTCTCTCTCTCTCTCTCCAGACCCCTTTGCTTATGTACTATGGAAAGGGAACTTCACGAAGACAGTCGTGTCATTCAAACAGGAAAAGCCCAAGGGGAACATCAGGCCAGCCATAAAACAAACTTATATAGGAAAAGGAATCAAATAAAATATATTAAAGAATCCCTATAGACAAAAGCCTAAGTAATTAAGAAAACTAGACAAATAAGAAAAGGAAACTCTTACAAACACAGGACATACCAAATAAGCAAAACAGACAAAAAATATACAAAAAAATATAAATTATAGAACAGACAGACAGGAGATTGCCACAAAACAAATATAAAAAAACCCATAAAAAAGCTAAAAGAGAACCAATAATACAATCTAACCACCCCATGGAGTTTGCCTTCCAGCGAGAATAAAGACAAACTCAAGCAGGATTTGAAACATTAAGCACAAATACAAATACAAACATTTACACGAAATCAACTCACAAAGGGAGAAAAAGGTATAAAAACTAGGGACTCACCATAAGAAGCCAGCTAGCCCAGGAACACAAACTTCTTGCTGTCCCCCACCTTCCTGAAAAATAAAAAGATCCAGCTTTCAAGCAGTTGTCCGTATCCTTGCGCTGGAGCTCTCCCAGCGGGAAAATCGAATCCTTGAAGGAAAGCATTTTGACACCTTTCAACAGTACTATATGAATTTGTACAGTTCTGTTGCGTGAGTTTCCCAGTTAATAATCAAACTGAGATCAAGTACATCTGGAATACTATTGTTTTCTTTCTCTCTTTCTTCATATTGATATTCCCATCTGTTGAAACCCATTCTGGTAAGCAAGTATATGTTTCTAGTTCTATAACTTCATTATTTCAAGATCAGCAGTTTGACATTTGATCCCTTTGGCAACTCCACCTCCCTGGTCAAATAGATGTAAATGCCCCATTCCCTAAAGCCCCATTTTCCTTTTCTCCAACATTTCCAGATAAAGCCAGCAAAAAGACACAAACTGCTGTTTTCATGGAAACCCTGCCAGCAATAATTCCTGCAGATTATAGGGAGGAGGGGAAATCCTGTTTTTCTGCGGTGTAGCTATAGCTGCATTGTATATCAAAAAGCTAAGCCCATGGGCTGCTTGCCTGGAGGAATTAGCAGGGCTAGATAAGATTGAAAATTCTCTTATAGCATAAAGGCCATGAAAACCCAAGAAAGAACAGGAAAAACACTGGGTCATTCCATTTTCAATTCTTTGTTGGTAGGTTGTAGCAAAGATCCAAGCTTCACTACGCTCCAGCTATTCTCTAGATTGGCCAAAAAATATATCAGAAAAAAACAGGCATTTTCCCCCTACTATTTCATTCATCCTACTGTCAGTATGCTGGTAAAACAGTAATGAGGACAGGTTTGATATCATCTCATTAGTCAGACTCAGAAAGCATTTCTCAGTGAAGATAGGAATTTACTATGGTGTATGTATTAACAGATTGCTAGAAGAATAAAAGGTGACCTTAAGAAAGAAGAAGAGACCCTGAGAAAGAAAAAAGAGTTTGAAATGCTGATACAAAATCAAGATAATTTATTGGGACACATTTATAAATTGTTATGGAAATGTAAGATGGAGAGGGGACAAATTAAAAAATGCATGACAAAGTGAATGCACAATTCCAAAGAAGTAATTACAGTGGAATAAAGGGAAGAGCTATGGAAAAAAATGCAGTAGCATTTACTTTGAGCTATAATTCAAGGGAAATTGGTAATTGTTTTATAGTTGGTCACCAACACCATTTGAACAGTTACTCAAATTATCCAAGTTTCAATACTAAAATATTTTTTTTTCTATTTATATTTTGTGCTGGTAATATTCAATGTTGTGCTTTAGTTTAATGTAATTTTGGTTATAAGTTTTGAATTGGATTATTAATCTTTCTCCACTTAAGCCTGTTATACTTTTGTCATATATGCTATTCTCAAAAGCAATTGTTGGAAGTAACAGTCCAGAAAATGCTGACTTCTTAAAGGCTAGGTCACACTGGACGATGGATGCAAAACGTATGCAAAAAGGACACAGCGGCTGAGCAAAATTTCGGGGGTGGCTCCATCCGTTGTTATCCGCTCTCAAAAGTGCCCCAAATTTGCATAAACAGAACGTAAAACAACGGAAAAGAACGGACGTGGGTAGTACGTAGCGAGGATGGTAAGCGGATGTTCGTAGGAAGCCTAGCGGATGGAAACGGATGGAAGCAGATGACACATCCACAAGGCTTCCAAGGGAGAATAGCGAAGCGGACGCGTAGCGGAAGGAGCGGATGCATAGCGGATGACGTGGATGCATTACAGATGCCTATAGGATGCGTAGCGGATGCAAAGCGGTCACTGCGCATGCGGGAAGGATGAATTGTGTCAGCTTCGCGGATATAAAAGGATGCAGCTTGCAAGCAGTCACCATTCAGAGGAAAGACCTGCTGCCAGAGACATCTTGAAAGAACACCATGGTTCGTCAGTCAGGGAAGAAGAGAAAGCCTGTGCCTACTCCTGCCAGCCCTGGCAAGAAGGACAGAACCACCATCCCACCCCCTGGCGCTGACTCTGAAGCTGCTGGTGCTTCTGCTGCTGCTGCTGGTGGTGGTGGTACTGCTGGTGTTGCTACTGGTGGTGCTTCTCCTGCTGCTGGTGCTGCTGGTGCTTCTCCTGCTGGTGCTGCTGCTGCTGCTGGTGCTTCTCCTGCTGGTGCTGCTGGTGCTGCTGGTGCTTCTCCTGCTGCTGGTGCTGGTGCTGCTGGTGCTGGTGCTGTGGTTGACCAGCCCCAAGGCCCTCAAAGCCCTGCTGCTGAAGGCCCTGAAGGCCCTGACAGAGGGAGGAAGAGGCAAGGCAAGGACAAGGGAGAGAGGAAACAGTACTCCATTTCCGAGGGCCATGAGGATGAGGTGCTGGAATGGCTGAGGGAGAACAAGTACCTGTGGAGAATGGGCCACAGGCTCTATCGTGACACCAAGAGAAATCAGGCAGCGTGGAGAGACAAGGCAGAGAGCCTGGGCTACACTTCAGATGTACTCCTGGGATGGTGGCAGCACATGCACACCTGGTATGGCAAGCTGTACCTGAAGAAATCTGGCCAGGCTGCTGTCAAGCTCATTGACCGGGAGATGTACATCATGACCAAGTGCAGCTTCCTGGAGAGTGAGGTCCGCCACCGAGGAGCCCCTCTGTCAACCCTCTCCCTTAGACAGCCCACAGAGAGCCTCTCCTCTTCCAGCCAGGAGACAGCTACCTTGTCCAGGCAGGTGTCTTTGGAGGGCCCCACGGCAGAGACCCCCCCCCAACAGCTGCACTCCCCATGCCAGAGGACGTGGAGGATCCCCTGTCTCAAATGGAGCAAGAAGAAGCAGCAGCCAGAGACCAAACCACACCCACCCCCAGCTCCACCTCCACAGAAAGCAGGCAGAGAGGCAAACCGGAGGGACAGAGCCACACTCTCCTGCTGGAGATCAGGGAAACAATCAAGACCAGCACAGATCTTCTCTTTCAGCTGGTCCACAGCGATATACCATCCTCGAACTGCTAGTCCTTCATCACGTACATGATCCAGACCCTCATGGACCTGCCCGAGGCCCAGTACCAGGTGATGAAGGAGAAGATCACAACACTTCTGCACCACCCTCCAGGTTCAGCTGAACCAGCTCTGACCCAGTCCAGGACTGCTCCTCTACCCCAGGCGATGTCACAGCCCTTCCACGGCTTTCAACAGCCTCTCACCTATCAAGACTATGAGTACCAGGACTTCCAGCAGCACAGGCAGCCCTGCCCAGTCCAGGCCCAGGCACATCTCATTCCACAGATGCCTCATCTGACCCAGTTGCAGACCAGACAGCCCCATGACACTCCTCCTTTCTCCACACCACAGCCAAGCCCCTCAACAGAAAATCTGTCATCAGTACTGTGCCTGACATCCAAGGTCCTTGAGGTAGGGCCTCGCAAGCTCACGGGACTGAGTCAGCTCTCTGAGAGCTTCCTGAACACACCATCCCCTCTTGTAATCTCAGGGCCAGGAACCCCAATGGCACCTCAGATCAGCACTCCACCCAAAGCCACCTCCACCTCGACAGCTGAGACCATGGACATGCCTCAGTGACTGAGAAGAGTGCCAGAGAGTGAGTTGTTACCTGTTCACTTTATCTTTGCTTAAAGACAGTTTACTTGGTTCATTTTGCTTTTTTAATAAAGTTATACAGTTTACTTAAGATGTTGTTAATAAAGGTTATCTTTGCTTCACACACTTGGTTCATTTTATTTACTTAATAAAGTGTTGGTGGAAACTTGTAGAAAATGGTTAAGCCTTTGCATGCTTGTGGGATAGGTAAGGATAGTTATGGGATAGGTAAGGATAGCTGTGGGATGGGTAAGGATAGTTGTGGGATGGGTAAGGATAGCTTTGGGATGGGTAAGGATAGTTATGGGATAGGTAAGGATAGCTGTGGAATAGGTAAGGATCGTTGTGGGATGGGAAAGGATAGCTGTGGATTGATAAACCTCCAGTGCAAGCATAGTGGGACTGTATGGTCTATCCTCCCAGATGCCACACATATGGCCCTTTTTTATCAATAACAATTTATTCATTGATCAACACATTTCAAAATAAACAAAGCTCTTTATTCATTCATTGTAGGGCCACTCAACATACATGGCACAATAGCATCAGTGTTATGAGACAGGCTCAAGGAAGCATCCATAAAGCATCTACAATCCTGTCTTGCCACTCCAGTGCTCCAGCTGGGGAGTTGCACCAGTGTCTCAGGAGGTTGCACTGCTTCTTCCCATCACGTGAAGCTCTGTTGGGGCCTTGCACATCCACAGTGTCTGTCAGGTTTCGTCCTTGCCTCCATTCCCTGGGCTCCATGTCTCCATTGCCTTGTTGATGGTCCACAAGCCTGTTCTGCAACACTGGGTAGCGGGTGCGCATGAGATTGTGCAGGATGCAGCAAGCTTCCACGATGCTCCTCACAGTCCCTGGGTGATGCTGCATGGTGGTGAGAAGTACCTGGAACCTGTTAGCCAGGATGCCAAAGGCGTTCTCCACCACCCGTCTTGCCCTGGACAGTTGAATATCCACTCTTCACGGGTGAGGTATCTTGAAGTGTAGGGCTTCATGAGGTAGGTTCTGAGGGATAAGGCGTCATCCCCCACAATGAAGTAGGGCACATCTTGTGTCTCATTGGGTAGGGGGTCTGGATCTGGAAAGCCCATGATGAGGTTGCATTCCAGCCCATGCTTGATGTCACTCCCTCTTTCCGCTTTCAGCTACAGTGGATGTGAGTTGAGGGGATGGCCAGAGGATGCCGAGAGGATACAGCGGACGTGTAATGGATGACAACAGACGTAAAACATTTGTTGCCCGTATGTGTCACGGATGTAGATCGTACGGGGCGGAAAATTCATCCGCTCAAAAAGTTTTGTGCAGCTCAAAACTTTTTGAGCAGATGAAATAGCAGCAGATGGATGTTTGACGGATAGAGCGTATGAAACACGTATGCAGTGAGTATACAATGGATGCATCACATTTTCCAATGGATGGCAAGCTTTTTTGTTCATTTTAATTCCTCATTCATCCGTTGGTGCAGTGGGACATGGGCTTAAAGGAGCCTAGGTGGCTCAGTGGTTAGATGCAGTACTGCAAGCTATTCCTACTGCAGTTTGGAAGATCAAATTCCACCAGGCTTGAGGCTGACTCAGTCTCCATCCTTCTGAGGTGGATAAAATGAGGACCCAAATTTTGGGGGGTAATATGCCGGCTCTGTAAACTGCTTTGAGAGGGATGTAAAGCACTATAAAGTGGTATGTAAGTTTAAGTGCTATAGCTATTCACCAAGTGAATACAAGTAGTCTTTATTTATCAACTTTGGGGGGGGGG
>BLBF01000122.1:0-14042 GCA_015471245.1 Laticauda colubrina
CAACTATAATGACGTGGGAAAATACCCCAACAAGGCTGAAGATGTACATATGTGCATATGCACATATGTATATATGTAAGATGACTTGATGTTTTTATGTTTTGTCTATGTTTGTCTTAAAAAACAATAAAACCTTATGAAAAAAAAAAGTGAGAAATGAAAATAAAAATAAAATGGCAATTAGGAAAAGAAGGAGGGCATATATGTAAATATGCCATGGAGGAGACTGAGATGTAAGGCTAAAAGATACTGATTTCCAGCAAGAGTTAAGAGGTCAAGGAATAAGTAAATGCACACGCTGAAAAAAATGTGAGGGGATGCAAAAGATGTCCTGATGTGGATGACAATGCATCCAGTTTTATTTTACGTTTTTAACATTTGGAAACTTCAATCCAATCTATGTATTTATTAATTTATTCATTTTTTAAAATTGTGTGGCTCATCCGAGCTGCCCGCCATCCGAGGGGGCGTCTCTCCCTGCCGCCCCCACCCCCCCCCCCGCCGCAGCCGGGTGAAGAGCACGGCCTCCGGAGACGATGGCAAACCCTCCAATCTGTCCCTCTGGTCAGCGTCAGGCCCGCGGCATTCAAACCCGCAGAGGGGGCAAGGCAAGCAGACCTGGGGCCGCTGGGTTCCAGCGAAGCGTCCCCTCGGGGCTCCTGGCAGGGAAGAGAGGGCACCACGGAAGCACTTCCTTCCCCGTCCCCCTGGAGAGGCCGGACCGAGCGCAGGGCCCCCGTGGGGCACCCGGAGAGCCTGGCTTGGGGAGGGGAGGGGAGGGGGGGTGGGGGAGCTTCATCCTCTCCCCCAGAGGGATCCAGGCTCATGCCAGCTCATTTCCTCTCAAGGGGGCCGCCTTGCCCTGCCCTGGGCACCCCGTGGAACGACCCGGAGGGAGGCCTATAGACCTGCCCTGGGGGGCTAATGGGGGGGAGGGCAGCCGAGGGGGTCTGCGGAAGGCCAGCTCCCCTACCTGGCCAAGACCCCCCCCCCTCCCCGGGCAGGGCCCAGCGGTCAGAACGACCCAGTCAGGCTGGTATCCTTAGACAGGGAGACCCTGGGCCACCCCACAATGGGGAGGGGGAAGCCCCTCCTGCAGGGACTCCTGGGAGCGGAGCCAAAGCCCCCGTGCCCCCCCCCCCACCTTTCCCTTTGGGGTGGGCAAGTACCCATAAAACCACGGAGAGGGTTTACGTGTGACATTCTTAAACCTGACGAAGGCTCCATGCAATGAAGCAACACGGTTATAACCCAACAGTCCTAGCAGAATAATATATCCTTATATATAAGGATAATATATATATATTATCCTTATATATTAGGATAATATATATATATATTATCCTTATATATAAGGATATATAATATATATCCTCCATAGGTAATCGATAAGGGAGGAGGAATACTCGCCAATGATGAACTTACTACTCCTGTTCACTATCAGCTCTCAATCTTACCCTCAAGTGTGGTCGAAAGAAATCAGTTGATTGTTTCTACTTATATTCTTTTTTAGTCTGACATATCGGGATGCTTGTTTTCTGCTTTCATCTTTTGGAAATAAAAAGTCTCTTTGAAAACTCAACCTCCCCCCCCCCCCAAAAAAAAAAAAAAAAAAAAAAAAAAAAAACGGGGAGAGTTATATTCCCTTCCCCGCCCCGAAGCTGCTCTCCCTACCGGTCTGCTGACACACGAGGCAGTCGCCCCTCTTGGGTGGCTCCCGGGTGGTAATGGGGAGGGGGCTTCCATGCCCCTCCCTAGCTGTTCAAAGTGCCCTCGACTCTCCCCCTTCTCTGCAGGGCTCCATGGCACCCGGATGCCGGGGTGTGTGTGTGTGTGTGCGCGTGGGTGTGGGTGTCCCCCACCGGGCACAGGAAGGCCCCAAGGCAAAGGGGCAACAAGGGAGGGGGGAGATTTCCTTCCTTGGGGGAGGAGTGGGTTCACCTTCTGGCACCCAGGAAGAACCGCCAGGGAGCCAGCAATTCCCTCGATTACTTTTTTGGGAAGTTGCCCCCGGAAGGGAAGGTCCCAACTTGGGCATCCATTTGGCATCGACCCCTAAGCCTGACCCACCCAGTTTGGCTCTGCCTGGCTCCGTTGCCAGCCCCTCTCAAAGACTGACTCCCATCAAAAGAGGGTGGGGGAAACAGGAGGACGGGCACACCCACCCACACCCACACCCACACCCACGGCCTTGAACTCTGACTTCAGAAGAACAACCAACCCCCCCCCCCCTTTCTTTCTCAAGAGGCTGCAAAGGTCCGGCCACTCCGGGGGTCACTCCAGAGAGGGGGATTCCCGGACAGGCACCCGCCCATTCCTCACCCTCACTGAGCAGTGGGCTTTCCTGAAAAGAAGACACACACACACACACACACCCCGGGCCCTTCCAGCTGGAGGAGGAGGAGGAGTTGGGAGGGGGTTGGACTAGATGACCTACAAGATCCCTTCCAACTCTGATTATCTGTTATCCGAAAGGAGGCCTGAAGAGCGGGTGGAAAGGCTCCCGCCCAGTTGCAGCTGAGCCAGGCAAAGAAGCCCCTCTCACCCCTAGACACGCGAAGCAAAGCAGTCCCGTCAGCCTCAGCAACGGGAATGCCTCCCATGGACTTAAATCCGTGGCTGCCCCAAAGGAGGACTGGCCTCTCTCTCTCTCTCTCTCTCTGTCGATCTCTTCCCTCCCATCAGTTTGCCCAGCAAGGTCTCCCCCGCCTGCCCCAAGATCTCCGTTGCGCCTTGGGGGTCCCAGACACCGCCAGCCCAAACAGCCCGCTCGGCCGTCTTCAGAGAGGGAGGGAGAGACGCTAACCCTGTGATGGCGAACCTATAGCACACGGGACACGCAGAGCCATTTGTGTGTGTCGGGCACGCCAGCCCCAAGCAAACATACCTCACTGCGCATGCACACGCCTCCCGGCTGATTTTCGGACTGTTTTCAGCCTGCCAGAGGCTTGAGGGATGCCTCCGCAGGCTAAAAAATGAGCCCGTTTCGTCACTTCGGGTATTTCCGGAAATACCCGAAGTGACGAAACGGGCCCATTTTTCGGTCTGCAAAGCCTGCAGAGGCATCCCTCAAGCCTCTGGCAGGCCGAAAAAGGCCTCAAACGGGACGAAAATCAGCTGGGAGGCGCAGTGCAGGTAAACGGGCAGCAGCGGTGTGTGTGTATGGGGAAATCGCGCACGTGTGGGCAGGGAGGGTGTGGGGGGCTGCATGCATTACCTTCTGGATGCTGGCATGCGAACCCAAGCGCACTTTGTGGCACAGGAGCCCCAAAAAGTTAGCCATCACTGCGCTAACCTCTTCCGTAGAACCCAGGGGTGCAGCGGGGACATCTTGACGCAGCCTCTTAACCGTGGCTTGTAGAACAAACTAGGACGAGCCAAACGAGCGGAACAAGCCCTCTAGAGATCACAACGAAGGTTTGCACGGGATGACCTCAGCCAACGCAGGTTTCACACAAGACTTAATTCACACATCACATCAAGCCGCAACTTACGCTCTCCTCCTACCCCATTTTTTTTGTCTTCCTGATCTTTCCGGGAGGTTCCCTTTAATTCCATCCCCAGAAGGAAAACGAAGGAGCCTCTCAAGTCCTTAATTGAAAGGGGGAGGGGGGAGTCAGGGCCGCATCTCTCAGAAACAGGTTTGCTCCAGGGTGACATCTGGACGTAAAGCAGGTGCTGGGCTTACAAACCCTGGTGGGTGCCAGCCTGGCAAGGCGCACTGCGGCTCCTCTCCTGGGGGTCCCTGGCCTGAGGAGGGAGCGGAGCAAAGTCAGCCAAGGATTTGGGAGGGGGTACACGGATCTGGGGGGGCCCTCCACGCTCCGTTTCTGGAGGGAGGGAAGGAGGGAGGAGAAAGCTAAAGGAAGGGAGGGCAGAGGACTGCAGCCCCAGCCCAACAAGGAAGTGCTCCTACCTGCACCCCCCCCCCGTCCTCCTTATCCAGGGATCGAATTTCTGGGCCGCCCCAATCCAAGCGAGGAGCCAGATGGGGAAACAGGAAAAACCACCTAGAGTAGAGCCGAGGATGCCAAGGACGCAGTTGAGGAGAGCCTCTCCCCCCCCCCTTCGACCCCAACTCAAAGGCCTACGGCCAGCCCTCCCCACCCCCAGGCATGGAGGAGTTTGCGGGCTGGCAGGAGGGCAAGTGGGGCGAGGGGCTTACAAAAGGGAGGGGGAAGGATGCAGGTGCTGTGATGGAAGAGAGCCCACCAGCCCGGCCCCAGATGCCATCGATCCAAAGGGATCCAGCACAGGAGGGGCAGCACCCCAAAACCCGGGAGGCCCCAAGCAACTTGCTCAGGTCCCATTCAGACCCAACACCCACACACACACATCCCCGGAGCAAAACTGGGCGCTCTGCTGCGTTGGGCAAAGGAGCTCCACCCACCTACCTGTCAATCAACAGCATCAAGCCAGCTGTTTGGAATCTGTCCCCCAATTCGTTGGGTTGGCAATATATAAACCAACAATTTATGTCTGTAGCTTTAAGACAAAGTTACTGTCACGATTTGTACTACGTTCCCGTTTGGTTGATTGTATTGTGAATTGCCATAAGAGGGAGCGAGAGATCATGGCTTGTCCTCTCTGACATTCTGTTGCTCTCTCAGGTTCTCTATGGTTGTGCTCATGGTTTTATATCTTTGTTTACTGGGAATGACAAAGGCAACTGGTAAGAAGACTTTGTCATTGGATATTCTTTGGACTGTAAAACGTACATGACCTGGACCGTTTATTGGACTGAGCTAGTTCTAAAAATAAACTTTAACTCAATTCAGTGTATCTGGGTGTGGCTGAATAATTATTCATAACTACTCTCATAAACATTTCCATGCGCATATTCTCATTACTCAAGGATTATTCTGTACATATCATAACCAGCCACACAGCACCAATCAGGGGCTTTGGGCTCGACTCCTCCCCTCAAAGAAGGGAAACCAGAGTGACCCCCATGCTCCCCCCCCCCTACACCCCAAAGGGCCCGGTCCCAGAAACAATGGAATGGAAAGCTTCCCAGAGATCAAGCGGGGCCAGGAAAGTGTCATTTCTTCCCCCCCACCCCGAAGCAGTGGGACCGAGGCCACCTCAGCCCTGTGCCCAGGATGAAAAGAACCCGTCGGGCACCCAGGCAAGCTGACCTAACAGATCCTGCCTGGGGGTGGAGAGGGCACCAGCCAAGCCCACAGGCGGCAGGGTGGGATCTCTCTCTCTCTCTCTCTGTGGAAGAGATCTCATTGCAGCCAAGGATCGAAGCCCCCCCCCCCCCTTCCCAACCTTCAGATCACAGGCAAAAGGAGACTCCAATCTGCATCGGGAGGGGGGTGGGCTTGGTTTGGGGTGTCACAAGGGACTCTCAAGCTCCAAAGGCTGCCCCCACGGGGTGAGTGCGCACGCGTGCGTGCGTGTGTGTGTGTGTGTGTGTAATGTGAGCAATTATGCTTAGCTCCCATTGCAATCCAGCCACTCAGGGAGGGATGGGGCTGCCCGGTGGCAGGCGGGCATCGACACGCAACCCACTGCCCCACCCCCACATCCCCACCCCCGCTGGACACCTTCTGCACTCGGCCTTCGGAAACCATCCAGGCTGCCTTGGCCGCACCTGCTTTCCTGCTCGAGAACCACAGTAACTCCCGGCTTAAAGCCAGGGGGGTCGGGCCCCAAGAGTGACCCAGGCGCTGCGGGAGAGGTTGGGCACCCTTCCCCCTGACACACTGACTGAGGCCATGAGGGACCCCCAGCCAAGCCAAACCAAGCCAAGCTCGTCCCCCCCCCCCCCCCCCCCCCCAGGCGCCAGCAGGGTGAGTCACTTCCCCCAGGAAGAAGCCGCTTCCTCCTTGCCCTCCATCCCTCCTTCACTGGGGAAGCGAGCCGGGCAGAGGGAGAAGGGGGAGAGGGCTCAGGAAGCCACAGCGGGGCCCTGGTTGTCCGAAGGGTGCCAGTCTGCAGGGAAGACACGCAAAGCAGGACGGAAGATCACGCACACACCTGGAGCCCCTGCCCGCCTGTGTTCCCAGCTGCCAAGAGAGATGGGAGGGGGACGGGGGGGGGGGAAGGTTCAAAGCAGGCAGGAGCCACAGACGGAAAGGCCCTGCTGTGGCTGCTCCGCAGGGTTGGTGGGCCAAGGAGGGCATCGCAAGCCCTGCAGAGGCCAGGTATTCAGGGCAAAAGCAGCCCAAAAACTGCCCACAAGGGAACAAAGGGGGGGGGCAGCAGACCCCATGCCTCTCCCCCCCCCCTTTCTCTTCCTCCTCTCCACCAACCCCGCCCAGGAGCAGCAAGCCCCTCCCCCTGTGGACGGGGGGGAGGAGTCCCAGGCCAGCCCCAGGGGCAGGAGGGCCCAGGCTGGCAGAGATGCCAGAGCCTTAAGCGCTGGGACGGGCACAGCCAGTTTCCCTCCAACTACAACTCCCATCATCCCAGGCGGCGCGGATGATGGACACTGGACTCCCGCCCACTTCTCCGGGGGGGGGGCGGGGCGTGGGTTGGGGAAGCGGCCGAAAAACCCCAAAGCGCTTTTTCGGAGGGGCGGGGCCAACAAGGGGGCGTGTCCTCACCCCCGCAGAGAATAACGGGGAGGGCGGAGCCTGCGGGGAGAAGTCATCCGCTGGGGGCGTGGCCGGAGGAGGAAGACGGGGGAAACTTCGGAGGAGGCGTGGCCGGGAGGGGGCGGAGCCGAACGCCTCACCCGCTTGCGTGGTATCGCTGAGGTCCCAGCGCCGAGCCGCTCCTTCGGGGAAGTGCCTCAGCCGCCGTCCCGCCAAGCACAGGCTGCCCGAGGTCACCGCTTCTTCCAAGGCGCGCTCGGGTCCCGGGAGGGGTCCGGGCATGGAGGGAGAGGGCGGGGGCAGCGAGTCGGCCCCGCCCTCGCCCGCCGCCATCCCGCAGGCTCCGCTCTTCCCGCCGCGGCCGCCGGGCGCCGAATGAGAACAGGGAGGCAAAGACAGCCAGACCCCAGCCAAAGGGGGCGGTGCCAGAATTGTAGCGTTCTCCTATGAGAGGCCGGGCATGAGGAAAGCGGCCAATTAGAAGGGCCCTGGCCGAGCCGTGCCACGCCCGAAAGCCAATCCCGTTGAAAGGAGCTGCCTGACTCTTCCTCCTTTTGCTCCAATCGAATGCCCGAGATGGAAGGGAACTTGGGACGGGTGCGAAAGCGGCTCGTTCCAGCCAATCGCTTACGAGGAAGACAAAGATTTTCCCCCCCCCCCCCATCCAACTCCGCCTGACCGACACGTGAAACTGCTGCTCACGTGCCTCTGCCGCCCTATCAAATTGAAGGAGGCAGGTAGGGAAACGATTGGCTCAGCAGGCGAGCGGACAACGGGCGTATCACGGCGCGTAGAAGCGAGCGAAGGGCGGCCCAAACCTCTGACGGACAGCCGGGCTGCCAATCAACAGCCGCTCGCCTCCTGGCGGCAAACGGTTGGAAGCGCGATCGGCCTCGATAGGGGAGAATGGCAGCCCCGGCAGCCAATCATCGGCCATACGGCCTCTCATACGCCTGGGTAAGGGGAGACTTGTCGACCAATCGGGACAAAAGGCGCCTCAAGAGGAGGCGGGCCCAAACCTGGGTCAAGGCCAGGCCTCGGGAAACTGAAGGAAATTGGGCAAGAGGTCCTCGGGGCATAAGCAGAGTGCCTCGGCCGGATGTTGGAGAAATAGCCCTAGATTCACCGTGGCTGTGGCCAAGACTGAAAAGCCCCCTCAAGGCTCGCCAATGACTTGGGGACAAGCGCCCCCCTATGCGGGGGGGGGGGCAACCTGAGGGGAAATTAGACTTTTTGGAAATTATTTTTCAGATGTTCATTTTTCTTTTTTATTAACCCCACATTTATAAATCACCCCACAACGCTCCCTCCTCCTTTATTCCTCCCGGCTCAACAACAATAACAACCCCACCCCCACCCCCAACGGACGGACTTCCAATCCAGTCAGGATTAGAACTCGGTCCCCGGGTTCCCAAGGAGAGAAGATGGCTGGGCCAAGCTCTCCCCCAGGGTTGGGGGGAGGGCAGCCTCTCCTGACGAATCCGAAGAATGGGTGGAGGTTGTTCTGTTAAAACGGCAGGGTTTCCTCCACCTTCGCTTGAGACCACACGGGGTTGGACTAGATGGCCTCCAAGGCCCCCCTCTGACTGTTCTGGGCCTTTTAAGAGGCGGCGGGTGGACTCCCAACTCCCAGAATTGCCCAGCCAGATTTTGCTTTCTGCGGTTTCTGGGAGTCAAAGTCCACCCACCTTACCCACCCCCCTCTGGGGGGAACGGACTCCGCAATGGCAACAGGAAGGGCATCTGGCCAGTAAACACTCCGCTCCATTCAGTTGCCCAGACTCCACTCCACCGTGGTCGCTCAATTGAACCGCTGCAGGCGGTAACTCTTAAGCCACCCGGGGGGTTTAGTTTCATCTGCTTCCTTCATCCACTTGGCTTTGCTGGCAGAAGATCGCGTGGCGATTTTGATCAGGGGACCCCCAGGGAGGCTGCAACGGTCAGCTGAAAAAAAGGAGTCGCCCGGCGCTTTATTTCAGGGCAGTCGTACCGTCGCTTTGAGCCGTCCCTACACGAGCAGGAGTGGAATCGAAGTGGCGGAAACCTCCTTGGGGAGAAACTAAGCCTCCTGGTCGGGTGGGCCGCGGGGTCACCCTCAACCGGTGAATCCTTCGGCTGTCCAACGCGCTGTTCTTCCTCCTGAAGCACCCAAAGAGCCAGAGGTATCCGGAGATTCGGTTCATGCCCCTCTTGCTGGCTCAGACGAGAGCGCCTTCTGCTGCGCCAGCCACGCAGCTAGGCTCTCCACGTCTGTCATGGCGGCAGCACTGCAAGCTTGTGTTTGTGGCAATTGAGAAAACCCTGGGAGCCAATGAACTGGGTTCATGCTGGCTGTTTGCATATAGGGAAACAAACAACTGTGCTATACAGTTCCAATTGCAGGATGATCAGTGGTTGAATTGCTCACCACTGTGGAGAAGTGGTGAGCCAAGTGTGATCAGAGCCAAGTTATTGGCCAAGTGTGATCAGACACACAAGGCATTTGTCTTTGGTGCAAGGAGGAATTTGTCTTTGGTGCAAATGCTTGCAGTGTCCATAAAAGAAAAGAGACATTCATCAGAGTCAAGAATCATAAGGTACAACCTTTAATGATAGGATTATTCCATGAGTAGAATAAGCAATCAAATCAGATAGATGGATTGATGGATGGAAGGAAGGAAGGAAGGAAGGAAGGAAGGAAGGAAGGAAAGAAAGAAAGAAAGAAAGAAAGAAAGAAAGAAAGAAAGAAAGAAGGAAGGAAAGAATGATTGGCCAAGTGTGATTGGACACAAGGAATTTGTCTTTGGTGCAAATGCTCTCAGTGTCCATAAAAGAAAAGAGACATTTGGCAAGAGTCGAGAATCATCAGGTACAACACTTAATGATAGTCATGGGGTACAAGAAGCAAATCATACTAGGAAACGCTCAGTATAAATTGTAAACCACGATGGAGACTTGTACCCACAGCATGATCCATCTGATGAAGGGAGCCACGGATCCCGAAAGCTTCGGGTTCCCCATGGGATTCATCAGCCTGGAAAGAGGTTCCCGGATTGCCGCCGGCTTCTGTCGACTAGCATGGTTTCAATCGGACCACGGCGTGTAAGTCCGGTGCTTTTTGTCTTTCCGCTCCCCCGTGTTTTCCTCCCGTTCTCGTTCTCAGGTTTCCCTGGCCCTTGGTTGCCCACTGAAGGGAAAGCTCCAGCGGCCCACCGTCGGACCTGGGGAATTGCAGCAAAGCAAAGCATTTGCAAGACAGACCGCGGATAAGGAAAGGAGAAGGTTTGCGACTGAGGGTTGCAACAACCCAGAGTGGCGGCTGGTGGTAAGGTAGTGAGTGGGTGAGGCCAGGCCAGCAGGTGGAAGGAACCCAAATGGCTCTGAGCCCGGGCACTTCGTGTTCTCGGGGATAAGATTCCGACTGGCAGGCTCCAAACTCCCAAGGCAGGGAATCCAGTGGGTGGAGGGAGCTTTTCATCTGAAGGCAGCAAGGGGTCTGGAAGAGCCAACTGTTCTTTCTCAAGTCACCTTCAAGTTTTGTTTTGACAAATGCAAATATTTCCACACCGGCTCTCCAATATATTTGGGAAGCTTTTTTTTAAAAAAAAAAAAAGCACACACACACCCTCCCCCTTCCTAATCACTTAATTCCCTCTCTCCTCCCACCCTCTGCCCCCCCCCAAATGACCTCCTAAGAATTTACAGGAATTAAGCTAAGCCCTGCCAATGGCTGCAAGTTGCAAATGGCGGCAATGAAGGGGGGAAAAAAATATCCCAAAATAAAACTACCCCCCCTTCTTTTCTTTTTTTTTAATCCATCACAACAACAAAGCCCCCCCCTTCCCCCCCAAATGCAGGCTGGAAAGAGCTTGGCCAGGCAAGATAAGGGTGAAAAACTCACCATGATTTCAAGGAGAGGAAGGCTGCCTTCTGCTCCCTGCAATTTGAAAGCAACTCAGCACGGGGAGAGCCAGAGTCTCCCCTCCCTGTGTTTTGTGGGGGGTCCCTGCCCCCTCAGGCTAATCTTTGACCCCCCCCCCCCCAAGGCTGGATGGCTCTCCCGTGCCCGGCTCACAAAGCCTATCCCAGATGGGCGCTGATGTCACAGTGCCCCAGTTACCCGGGGAAACCCAGTCTCTGTGAAGCCATCATGACGGCCATTATCACATCGGGTTATGTCCCCCAGGGTGACAGGCTTGGTGGGCAGAGGCCTTCAAAAGCCTCGGCCATGCTGGGCTCAGCAGCAAGGGTGGGTCTGAGAGCTCACACCCACCGCAGAGTCGACGGCTGGGTGGGCAGACATGAGCGACAGGCGCATCGCCCGGAAATTCAGGAGGAGAAAGCCCCAGCGCTTCTCCCTCATCTCTAGCACCGAAGAGCCGCTTGGAGTGAGCATTTGGACCCCAGGAGGAAGAGAAGCAGGAAAACTATGAGGAAGTGCTTGTGGCGGGGGGGGGGGGGGGTGGAGGGTGGAAGGCGGCCGGAAGATGCTGAACAACGAGGGAGGGGCTCTCTCTGTGAGCATGGCTGTGCAAACTTCCCCCTTTCCTCCTTTGCATATGCAAATTAAGGTACAACGCATGATGCACCTTCCTTTGAAGCCGATGGATTCCACAGCAGTGGAATTTTATTTTTATTTTATTTTATTCTTATTCTTATTCACAATCTCAAAAACAAGCAAAAAAAAAAAAAACCCAAACAAAACCAAAAACACCTTGAAAAGCAGACTGGGGTGGAGTTGGGCCAATTCCACTGACCTTACTGCACAATGTTTGTAGAGCCCAGTAACAGGACAACAGAGCAAGTGCCCCCGTCCCCCTCCAAAAAAGGCCAAACTTGTCCTAAGCATGGAAAAAGAAAAAAAAAGAAAAGAAAAAGGTCTTAGGAATCAGCCATAATGAAGTTGAGTCTTAGGATTCGACTTCATATATTCAGATAAATAAACAAACAAACAAACAAATAAATAAATAAAAAATCAATATTCAGCATCAGGCGTGTCAGGACGGAAATCGGGAGCTGCCCGCTTTACCTGCTGGTCAGTCTTGGCCCCTGGTGCCCATTTCAGGAAAGGCACCCAGAGCCTGGCCTTCCCCTCCCTCCTTTCTCTGGCCAAGAAGCCAGGGTCCCCTCAGCTTAATTAAAGAATTAAGAATTATGCTTCCATAAGGGAACCCAGGGAAATCTGCGGGGTCAAAGATTGGGCCCCTTACCTTGGAGCTTGAGAAGTGGCAGGAGCTTCTCTGGCTTTTCACGGATGGCACGCCGGGCATCACAAACCTATCAGGTAGCCCCCAGCCTGCCAGGGACGGCCTTTGCCCACTGAGCTGATCCTCCCTGAGCAGTTGCAGCTCGGGGCCCTCCGGAGACTCCCCTCCTCGAGAGAGGAAGCAAGGGAGATCCAGGATAAGGGGGCTCTTGGCTCCTCTCTTCTGCCTACAGCAGCCCAAGAAGAAGCGGCGCAGCTCATCCACAGAGGCCACGGAGGACAAGAAGGCCAGGGGAGAATCTGCCTCCATCCAGCTCTTCCCTCCTGAACTGGTGAGTCGGCCTGGGCAGAGGAAGGGGAGGGGGGCAATAGGAAGGCTGGGCCTTGGGGAGCTATCCTGACCGATCCCCCCACCCCACCCCACCCGCTCTCTCTCCTTCCAGTTGTACTACATCATCTCCTTCCTGCCAGTGAGGGACCTGGTGGCTCTGGGCCAGACCTGCCGGTATTTCTACGAAGTTTGCGACAGCGAGGGGCTCTGGCAGCGCATCTGCCGCCGTCTCTCCCCTCGGTTGCGGGATGAGAACTCGGGTGGCAGCCGGCCGTGGAAGAGATCGGCCATCCTCAACTGTCAGTATAGCCCGGTGTGAAGCAGAGGGCAGGGCAGGGCAGGGCAGGACAGGGGGAGGGAAGAGCCGGGCGTCCCGTTGCATGCAGGACGAGGGACGTAGACCACGATGGCCCCCCCCCCCCCCCCCGGAAGGGAGAGCTCTTGCTCAGTCGGCTCCTCCAGACGGACCCAATTTCCCTGCCCTTGGGCCTCTCTGTCCCACAGACACCAAGGGCTTGTACTTCCAGATGTTCAGCGGCCGGCGGCACTTTGTCAGCAAGACCGTGGCCCCCCTCCTCTCGCACGGCTACCGGAAGTTCTTGCCCACCAAGGACCACGTCTTCATCCTGGACTACAACGGCACCCTCTTCTTCCTCAAGAATGCCCTGGTCTCCTCCACCATGGGCCACATCCAGTGGCGCCGGGCCTGCCGCTACATGGTGCTGTGCCGTAGCGCTAAGGACGTAGGTGCCTGGGAGGGGGGTCTGGGCCTCCCGGGTGCAGAGGAAAGACAGCACTGCCCTTCGGAAGCCAGGGATCCCCTCCTGCCTTCGGGGTGGTTTCTTGGCTTCTCCTGCATGGAGGAGTGGCTCACTGCAAGGGGGCCCCAGAGGAGAGGAAGCTGGTTCCGTGGCCCCTCTCGTCCCAGGCCTGCTTGAGGCCACAGGGTCCCCCTTCTCTAGCCTGAGGCTCCTCTGGCAAGGGGGCTCCCCCAAGCTCAACTGCTGCTCGTCACTCCCCCCATCTCCTTCCTCTCGGGTCCTTTTCTACCGCATAAGTCCTCTCCATATAAAGTTCCTCCCTCCCCCCGTCCCTTAACTGGCCTGGCGTTGCCCCTTCTTTGCCCAGCGTCCCTGGGTCCGCTGCCCCTAAAGCAGAAGAGGAGTTGCCCTTGGGGAGGGGTCCAGCCCCAGTTTTTCCCACATGCCCCTTTGGAGAAGTGCACGAGCAGGCCTGGCCAGGCTCTGGTTGGCTCAATGCCCTGGAGACCAGACAGGAGGATGTGTTCGGAAGAACAATTCGGAATTGGCGGGGGCTGTGACCCCTTCCCCTTTGCCCCCTGTCCTCTTCCTGCCTCGGTCCATGCAGCCCAAGGGGGCGGCAGCTGTTCTGTCTTTAAATTGCTGGCTGAATATCGAGACAGTCATTTGTCTCGGCTTCCATGCAAAGTTTCTTTATTGGACTATATTAGGCATCCTCAAGGTATAACTCACAGTGATGTTGAGATTCATCTAATGTCCAAATCTTTGCATAGCTGACTTCATAGTGTGAAAATATGGTTGATGGAGCAAAGGGTGAGATACCAGCACGAGGCTGGGATCCAAGCAAGAGTGAGCCCAACCAAGGGTCAATTCAGTGACCAATCAGGATTACAGATGTGACCACATGACATGAACTACATTTCCCATGATGCATTAACTACATTTCCCATGAGGCATTCCCTTAAGGAGACAGCTCCCAATTCCCACTTAACTATATACTGTCTGGACAGCACATTATTATTGTTGTTGTTGTTACGGAATAATCAATTCCACAACCAACTAACCATTAACTATACTGCTAGGATACGTGCAGAGTAACCCTTGTATAAAAAGGATATGCACACGGAAAACTGTTTATGAGAACAGTTATGAAGGAATATACAGCCCTGCAGTGTTGACCGAATTGTCTTAATGTTTACTTGAAGAATGAGCACAGTCCA
>BLBF01000123.1:0-15954 GCA_015471245.1 Laticauda colubrina
AACAAAGAGATGGTTGGGGAAGAGCTTGGCCAACTCCATCATCGTGTCTTCTTCTGCTGTCCAAATTATCATCTGCTCCATCTGGCTGGGAGCTTCTCCCCCCTTCCCTGATTCTGATCTCCACTCCCAGCCTAGAGAGATCGTCCTGCAATGCAACCAAGGGGCTGTTGTCATGTTCTATGTCACCCTCAGCTACATGGGCTTCCTGGCTGCCATCTGCTTCACGGTGGCTTTCTTGGCCAGGAATCTGCCCGGGGCCTTCAACGAAGCCAAACTGATCACCTTCAGCATGCTCGTCTTCTGCAGTGTCTGGGTGACTTTTGTGCCCACCTACCTGAGCACAAAAGGGAAATACATGGTGGCTGTGCAGGTCTTCTCCATCCTGGCCTCCAGTGCTGGTTTGCTGGTCTGCATCTTCATCCCCAAGTGCTACATTATAATTCTGAAGCCAGAGCTGAACACAAAGGAGCATCTCACAGCCAGAACAAATGTAAAAACATGAGATATAACTTCATTTTGATCGTGGAAGAATTGTTAATGTTTCTTTTATTTGATTTCCATTTAGATACTATGCAGGCGTCAAAGAAACTGATATCTATATGTTTCAAAATGGGGAATTGTTGAATGACTGGAATATTTGTAGTTCCCTTCCCTTTCAATAAATATTGCTGAAGAGATCTCTGTAAAATTCAGAGGAATACAGCTGTTCAGCAACAACTACTGAACATGATACCTTGTGAAAAACAATTGACACACTTGTTCCTACTGACAGCAGCTAAATGTGTGTGTCAGAGAGAGAGAGCAAAAAAAGAGGTCAGGAGGAGGCTGTGGGAACCAAGAACCAGCCTGGTTGCCTGATCCTCTCCCTGAGAATGCCGGAGTGATGTGAAATTCCATGTTTGACTGGTTCTCAGCTAAGGAGTGAAATCTTCATTCCTCTCATATGAGTCTTTCTTGATTTCCTGATAAAACTTCATGTGCAGAAAGAATTCAGCAGAACAGCTGTCTGGGATTTGAGTTTGGGATTGTTTTTCTTTTGGTATGTATGTCACAGCAAAAAAAAAAGTTCATAAAAAATTAAGTGCATAACAAAATTTCCACTGTATATTTTTTTTCTTTCATCCATCAGAAAAATAAAATAGCAGTTTTCAGGCCCTTTAATTTTCCACTCTTCAGTTTGTATCAAAAGCATTTCTCTGCTCCTCCTCCAAGCTTGTCTTGTCTGTGAAGGGCTGGAGAAGATGTCCACAGAAAGGGAACCTTGGGAATCTTCCCAGGAGGAGGTTGCAGGGATCCTCTCTCAAGGCAGCCGCATCATTAGTCTAGTCACAAACCTTCAATGCTGCATCATGTTCATCAGGTCTGCCCCTATAGCACTTATACCTACAATTATGAAGTGCTTCGAGCTGTTAATCCTGGTATACCTCAAAACTTGTCTCCTGAATACACTGGACCCTTATCAATTTGCCTACAATAAGAACAGGAGCACTGAGGTGCCAGCTCCATAGCATTACATACCACTCTAACACACCTGGAAAATAAGGACACCTGTGCAAGAATGCTGTTTGTTGACTTCAGTTCAGCATTCAATACAGTCATCCCCTCCAGGCTGATCACTAAACTTGATGCCCTTGGCATCAACACTACTCTCTGCAATTGGATACTGGATTTTCTGACAGACCACAACATGTCAAGTTAAATAACTCCACCTCATCCACTATCACAGGGGTCCCCAACCACCGGGCCCTGGACCGGTACCGGTCCGCGGATCATTTTGTTCCGGGCCGCAAGGAATAAATAATCGTGATTAAAATATATATAAATTTTGTAAAAAATTTTGTAAAAAAAATAGTAAAGAAGCCCTTTACTATTGGGGAAGAACTGATTTTGCCAGTCTTTCAAAAAGTGTTTCTGTGTGAAACTGGTCCCCGGTACAAAAAAGGTTGGGGATCACTGCACTATCACACTGAGTACTGGCGTACCTCTATGATGTATGCTAAGCCCCTTCCTGTTCTCTCTTTTCACCTATGACTGCAAGCATGTGCATGACTCCAACACCATTATCAAGTTCGCAGACGACACCACAGTAATTGGACTCATCAACAATGACGATGACTCAGACTAAGTGAGGAGGTGCAGAACCTAGCTACGTGGTGAACTGACAATAACTTCCTACTCAACACCAACAAGACCAAAGAGTCATTGTGGACTTCAGGAAAAAGAGTGGTCACACACACTCTCCTATATACATAAACGGGAGAATGGAAGAACGTATCTTCAGTTTCAAGTTCCTGGGGATCCACCTCTTTGAGGACCTGTTCTGGCAGATGACCACCACCAGCCTGATCATGAAAGCTCACCAGCACCTCTTCTTCCTGAGATTACAGAGGAAGAACCACCTTTCCTCAGCTTTCCTGATCAATTTCTACCGTTGTGCAGCTGAGACCATCCTAACCATCTCAGTCTGGTACAGAAATTGCACCATAAAGGCAAGAAAGGCATTACAGAGGGTGATGAAAACTGATCAACGCATTATAGGAATCCCACTTCCTGCCATTGTGGACATTCAGAGGAAACGATGTCTGCGTAAAGCTCACAGCATCATTCAGGACCTCTCCCATCCAGCCCATAAACTGTTTACCCTTCTTCCACCTGGGAAGAGGTTCTGGTGCCTGCAGTCCAAGACCAGCAGGCTAAGGAACAGCTTCTATCACACGACGGTCTCCTTACTGAATTATTCAACTTGTTTACCCTCATGCACACACTGATATTCCCCCTGATAATATATAATATATTCTGTACAAATTCTCTGTGCATTTATACTTATATTCAATATGTCTGTAAGCATTCTGTACAGTTGTATATAGTCATACAAGTGCAGTCACACACACACACATTCTCTGTATGCTCATTTACATATTTTTTGTTTTTTCTAGACAAATATTCTGCATATTCATAGATATTCTGTATATTTATAGTTATATATTCTGTATATCGGTGTATATATATTCATATTTTACTGCTGTTCTTGCACTTCTGGTTCGATGCTAACTGCATTTCATTGCCGTATCTATGTGCAATGACAATCAAGTTGAATCTGAATCTGAATCTGAATCTGTCTTTCCTAATGCAATCCTAAATTGCATTACTAGGGGATACAATCGAGATCAAGTGAGGTACTAATACTACTCTGTAAAGCCTTAGTAGGACCTTAGCTAGAGTACTTCATCCAGTTTTCCTCACCATCCTTTAAAAAAGGTGTTGAGGCTCAAGAAAAAGTGCAGAGAAGAGCAACCAGGTTGATTAGGGAACTGGAGGTTAAAACGTATGATGAACGGTTGCAGGAACCGGGCCTGGCTAGTCTATGGAAGAAAAGGCCAGGGGAGACAGGATAGCAGTCTTCCAATAGTGAGGGGCTGCCTCAGAGATGAAGGGATGAAAAGCACCTGTTGGCCAGACAAGGAATAATGGATGAAACTGAACAAAGAGAGATTCAACCTGGAAATAAGGAGAAACTTTCTGACAATGAGAACAATCAACCAATGGAACAGAAGTTGCCCTCGGAAGTTGTGGGAGCACCATCACTTGAGACCTTCAAGAAGAGATTGGACTGCCATCTGTCAGAAATGTGTAGGGTCTCTTGCTTGACAGGGGGTTGGACTAGATGACCTACAAGGTCCCTTCCAATTCTGATTATCTGTTACCTGTTTCCATGCCAGTTGGAGTCTCCTCGTTGCAGTTCTTCAACACAAAGGACTTTTTGTTGGATCACTGGATGGGCCTTAGAAATATCTCCTTCTGACCCAGGACTCATCCTCGTGTCCCATCTGTTGCAACCAAAGATTTGCACCTTGAACCTTTTCAGGAACACATTCTCATGATATCACCTCAATTTCACTGTAGTTCTAGAAACTATGCAGAAGCCTTTCGTGTTCATTAAGGAGAACATTTGTAGCTCAGAGTCGATATGAGGGCTCCTTGGTATCTCTGAGGTTGCTTGTTTCCTTGCAGATGTTTCATTACCCAAACTAGGTAACATCATCAGCTATAATTTATGAGGAATTTTTCTTTATCTTTCAACTGGGAGAATGTTTTGAACTAGGGCCAAAGATTTCTGTACTCCAGAATAAACTTTTCTAGATCCTACTGTTCAGAAGTTTTCTTCTTAATCACATTTTGTTCTACTTAAATAAATCTAATAAAGTAACAATTTAGCACATCTTTGACTACAAATTTATTAAAAAATGTAATATGTTAATCCCAACCATGGTTAGATGAAGAGTGGAGGAATGCATTTTTTAATACAGTCATGAGGAGAAATTGATTGTTTGTCACTTAATGCAAAAATCTTTTCTGAATTCCATCCCTCTAGACTTTATTAAGTAGAAAAGTCCCCTATTGCCCTGTGTTATGCCTGAAGCAAAAGGGAAGAACAAACTATGGAAAGAATCTGCCAGGATCACATCTCCTGCACCTGTTTGGAATGTCTAATGTCCAGGTCTACCTCTGTGGATGGAGAGTTGTAACACATTTTCTTTTGCATATCTACTTTTTAATGCTCAGTCCCTGCCTCAGTCTGGATGTGTGGAAAATTGTCATCCTGGATTTATCAAGAGAGCTTGAGAAGGAGAGCCAGTTTGCTGCTACAACTGTGTTCCTTGTCCGGAGGGGACCTTCTTCACTCAGGAAGGTGGGTGACACCGGAGGAAAGGAAGGCCTGCTGGAAATGGATTTATCCATAGGATTTTGACAGAAAACTAAAGCATGCATTGAAGCTCAACTCTTATTTTGTTTATTCCAAATGCACCAGAAATCATCCAATTTCATATAGCTTAGCTGTATGGGTATTTGAAAATTATATTAACATTTATTTTCTATGGAATATATATACAACACATCTTGAAAATGTTCTTTGAACCAGGCATTGTCCAAAAATGATATTTCTTAAAATGTTAAAAAAACCAAGAATATTAAGGAAATGTTTCTCTTTGACTTTCTCAGATACAAAAAAATGCACAAAGTGTCTGGATGATCAATATCCAAATGAGGAGAGAATCCAATATATCTCCAAAGTTATAATATTCCTGTCTTATGAAGAACATCTGGGCAGAATCCTGGTCTCCTTTGCCCTGCTCTTCTTCCTAACCACAGGCCTTGTTTTAATCCTCTTCATTAAGTACCAAGAAACACCCATTGTCAAAGCCACATCCTACATCCTCCTGGTCTCCCTCCTGCTTTGCTTTTTGTCTTCTTCTCTCTTCATTGGTCAACTAAGTAAAGTCACCTGCCTTCTCTGACAAATGGCCTCCAGCATCATCTTCAGTTGCCATTTCTTCCCTCTTGGTCAAAATCATCATGGCGGTGCTGGCCTTCCTGGCCACAAAACCATGAAACCAAGTGAAGAGATGGTTGGGGAAGAGCATGGCCAATTCCATCATCCTGTCTTCTTCTGCTGTCCAAGTTATCATCTGCTCCATCTGGCTGAGAGTTTCTCCCCCCTTCCCTGACTCTGACCTCCACTCCCAGCCTGGAGAGATCATCCTACAATGCAACGAAGGGGCTGTTGTCATGTTCTACATCACCCGAGCTTCATGGGCTTCCTGGCTGCCATCTGCTTCACGGTGGCTTTCCTGGCCAGGAATCTGCCCGGGGCCTTCAAGCTGATCACCTTCAACATGCTGGTCTTCTACAATGTCTGGGTGACTTTTGTGCCCACCTACCTGAGCACCAAAGGGAAACACATGATGGATGTGCAGGTCTTCTCCATCCTGGCCTCCAGTGCTGGTCTGCTAGCCTGCATCTTCACCACCAAGTGTTACCTTATCCTTCTGAGGCCAGACCTGAACACAAAGGAACATCTCACAGCCAGAACAAATGTAAAAACATGTGATAGAATTTCATTATGATAGCAGAAGAATTGTTAATGTTCCTTTTATTTGATATCCATTTATATAGCATGCAAGAGTCAAAGAAAATGATATGTGTATGTTTAAAAATGGGGAATTGTTGAATCACTGGAATTCTTGCAGCTCCCTTCCCTTTCAATAAATATTGCTAAAGAGACCTCTGTAAAATTCAGAAGAATTCAGCCGTTCGTCAACAGCTACTGAACACGACACCTTATAAAAAACAATTGATGCACTTGTTCCTACTTACAGCAACTGAAAGTGTGTGTAAGAGAGACTGAGCAGGAAAAGAAGTCAGGAGGAATCTGTGGGAACCAAACACCAGCCTGGTTGCTTGATCCTCTCCCTTAAATTTCCAGAATGATGTGAAATGCCATGTTTGACTGGCTCTCAGCTGAGGAGGGAAATCTTCAACCTTCTTATATGAGTCTTTCTTGATTTCCTGACAGAACCCCCTTTGCAGAAAGAATTCAGCAGAACAGCTGTTGGGATTTGAGTTTGGGATTGTTTTGATTTTGAAGTATGTAATTCACAGTAAATGAAAAAATAAAATGTGTAAAGAAATTTCCACTGTGTGTGTATATATGTATATATATATGTGCTGTTCAGCTTCCTTCGGGTATTATCCCATGTCATTGTAGTGCTTTTAAAGTTGTAACAATGTTTCAGCAGAATCTCATCTGCCATCATCAGCCTTCTGTATTGAGTTTGTATGTGGGTCAGGGTCTCACAGCCGTTGGTTTTAAATTTGAGGCTAGCCTATTGTTGTGCCAGGATGTTTTTTTCTACAACCTGATTGGTTGGGAGTCTTGGTCTGTGTTTATTGGACTTGGAGTTTGTTTGATTGGTGTTTCTGGTTTCTTCTGTCTGTTTTGTGGCAACTCTCTGTTCCTGTATTGGAGGCTTTCAGTGCAGCTTGGCTTCGCGGGAAAGGATGGCTATTATCTATTAGGAAGCTAGGTTTCATCTGGGTGCCTGGTTGGGGTGTGTTTGAGGTGGAGTTATCAACAGGAGTCTGTTTGTGCCCAGGTGTTTGCCTAGCTTGTGGTGTGGAGATCTTACTATTTGAGAGTGCAGGCTTCCAAATGATTGATAGTCTGGTGGAATCATCTCTTCTATTCATGCTGTCAGGTCTTTTTTCAATCTCTATCTCTTCTCTGATGATTCTGTGGTTGGGGTTTTCTATAGTGGCTAGGGTTTTGGGTGCCATTGAAGTTGATGTTGTGACCTGTGGTTTTCATGTGTTGGACAAGTGAGGAGGTGTGTTCCAGCTTTTTTAATGCATTTTTGTGTTCATCCAGGCGGGTATTTATTCTTCTATTGGTCTGCCCAATGTATGTGGTGGGGCATGATGCACAGGGAACTTTGTATATGCCTTGGTTTTCCAGGTCAATTTTGTCTTTGGGGTTTTTAAGGATGGCTGCTATTTTATGTCTGTTTTGAAGGCAGTCTTGAAGTGATGCCTCTGTAGTATCTTACTGATTTTGTCTGTAGTACCTCTTATGTAGGGCAGGACAGCTGTTCCATAGGTCTGTTGATCTTCTAGGTCTCTATTCTGTCTTAGTGTGTTTTTGTGGATCAAGCTGGTGATTTTGTTTTTGTGGAAGCCGTTGGCTGTCAGTACTTTAGTCAGGGTGCATAGTTCAGTCTTTATATGTGTCTTGTCTGCCAGGCCTTTGGTTCTGGTGATTAGTGTTTTGGCCATGGAATTTATCTGTGCTGGGTGGTGGTGGGATTGGGCATTGAGATAGCAGTTGATGTGTGTTTTCTTCTGGTATACGGTGTGTCCTAGTGTGCCATCTGTTCTTTTGTAGATTAGTACATCTGTCAGCCTTCAAGATCTTCTACTATCGCTTTGCATCTTTCGGCTGTCATAAGAAATGGGGGGAGGAAGGGGAGGAAGGGATAAGTCTGGGAAGTGAGCTGGAGGTGTTACATTCTTCTGTTGTGTAAATGGGGGGGGGGGAAGCATACAATAGAGTTAGGTTTCTATTTCTCGCTTAGCTTTCTTTTCTCTGCTCAACGGGAACCCGTTATCAAAGTATGCCAAGGTCAACGAACAGAGGCCTCATCATCACCTGAAGATGCCCACATGATCATATTCACAACTTCTAATTGGAAGTCTCATCTGAACTATTGGGGGTGGGAACAATTCACCACTTTGTATATTTGAATTGCGCGCCTAATTTCTCAGATTCAGAATTCTTTGGTTGCTATCACTTCACTTTCAGTAAAATATATCTTTTCTCTAAACTAAAGAGCCTAAGCTCTTTCTTTCCTGGATTTTGAATGGAGCTCCGCCTGACATTATTCTGAATCTCCACACCAGCCCACCCAGAGAGAATACCCAATTTTCTTCTGAGGGGGCCTGGACATCATGTCATCTTCAAATAGTGACCAAGAGGATCCGGGAGCCATTGCAGGGCAAGATTCTGTGCTGGTGCAGGAAGCCCAATCGCTAGCAGAGCTCAGTCTGGAAGAGGATCCAGCTGTTAAGCCCAGATGGTCAGTGGGGGTTGGTTGGAAAGATCCGGAGAAGGACCCCCCCCAGGGTCACAACTACCCCCCGGCATGGAAAAGAGGAGCCTTGGCAAGAGAAGGAAAAGAGGGAACTCTTGCTGGATCAAGCCAGGAGACTCCTGAATGAAGCCTTTGAACCACCTCAAGCTGCACAAAGGTATGAAGGGGGAGGGGAAGTAGCCCCAGCCAGAAGAAGCAGAGCAGCTCCCTCTCCCATAAATCAACCCGATCCAGCAGCAGCCCCAGGGCTTTCAGTGGGAGGTGTGATTCCTAGAAGGCGTAGAGTTCCTAGACTGCCACCGTTAGAAGTAAAATATGGAGGGGATTCCAAAACCTTGGGATTTTTCCTAGCTCAAGTTTGGAGCCATATGGAAGAATATGGGGAGGACTTTCCCTCAGAAGCAACTAAAGTGAGGTGTGTTACCAGGGCTCTGGAGGGAATAGCGGCAGAGTGGATGGTGACCTTGCATAATGATAATGCTCCTCAGTTGCTGAACTACAACCTGTTCATGGCTGCACTTAGGGCTAGGTTTGAGGACCCACTGGCAGAGTGCAAGGCTCAAATTAGGATGAAAACCATAAAACAGGGGCGGAGGTCTGTGGCTGATTACACCCAAGAATTTAGACAGTTAACCGGCCATTTCTGAGGCTGGCCCCAAGAAGCCCTGATAGAACTGTTTAAAGATGGTTTAAATGAAGATTTGTACCAGAGATGCATTGCTAGAAGAGACCCCAATGACTTGAAGTTGTGATACTTGCTGGCAGAAGAAATGGAGATTGATTTAACCCAAAGCAAACGGCGGGGAGATTATGGGTGGAGCAAGTTTCCCCCCACGTCCTCAAGAGTCTCCTAAACCTCAGAGGGGAGGAGTGCCGGCAAGACCCAACCCCTCGGCCTGCTTTCGATGTGGAAAGGAAGGTCACCGGGCTGTGAACTGCAGAGTCAAGCTGGAGCCAAAGGGGGCGCCAAAGGAAGGAAAGAAACCTGAAAAATCCCCAGCGAAGCCTTGCGAAACAGCACTAAAGTCGAAAGAGACGGCAGAGGTCGCCCCTCCCACAGGAGAGGAATCAGAAACCCCAGTTTCGACTCGGAAGATGACTTCCTAGTAAGTCCAAGCGTGGGCCCTATGACCATTCCGGTGAAGTTGAGGGTACCCAATTCAGGGGTCGAAGGGGAAATGCTAGCCCTGTCAGATTCTGGGTGCACAAGGTGTATAATCAACATGGAAGTAGTGAAGAAAATGGGCCTAAAACTAAAACCTTTGAAGATGCGCATCTCCTTTTGCCAACTAGATGGATCAGTGGCTGGAGGTTGCCCTGCACGTTTTGTCACGGAACCTCTAGAAATGATCATGGGAGAGCATGAGGAGACTCTGCAGTTTATTGTGGTCCCTGGGATGGAGCAACCATTAATACTGGGATTGCCCTGGCTCTGGAAATGGAACCCCCAGGTTAACTGGAGAAAGGGGTTGTTGCGCATACGCACCAAGGAGCGACTGGGAAATGAGGGCAGATCCCAGCCGAAGCCTGAGGACCTAATTGAAATAGCTTCCACAGGTACTGAGCCTGTGAAAGGGGAGGAGAAAATTCCCAAAGAGTATTGGAATTTAAGCCCCTGTCACACTGCAGCAACGGATGAAAAGAGGAAGTAAAATGGAGAGAAACACTTGCCATCCGTTGGAAAACGCGATGTACTCACTGCCTCCGTTTTGCTTCCTCTCTATCCGTCCAGCATCCGTTTCATCCGCTCAAAAAGTTTTAGGCTGCTTTAAACTTTTGCGCGGAAAATGTATCCAATGCGTCCGTTCTGCATCCGTTACGCATCCGCTATATCCGCTAGGCATCCGCTGTGCATCCGCGCAACTCCATCCGCCCGGTCTCAGGGAGGAAGTGGAACGGACGCAGAACGGATGCGTAGCAGATGCAGAATGGATGCAGAACGGATGCAGAATGGAAATAAAGCGTTTAAAGCGGAAAAAACGTTCGCGGAGGGGACCTATCTCGGATATCAAGGATGTCTAGAGGATGCCTAGAGGATGCAAAGGGACACCTATACTGCCCATAAAAAGGGGGAGCAACTCGCCTGCATCGCACTTTCAGAACAGCAGCCAAGCTATGCAGACCTCTGCAGCCTTCATCTGACTCTTCCTCTTCCACACCACCCAGTCATGTCCACCGTGGATTGTGACCAAATTCTTTCGGCAGCCACCATCCTTCTGCAACACCGCAAAACCATCTACAGTCTCTGTGAACAGTACTACGGGAAGAAAAGGAGGCACCCAAAAAAAGTCTGGATCCAAAGATGGTTCGCCAGAAGAGCACAGTACGTACTTTACGACAAGCTGATGGTGGAGCTCAGGAGCGAAGACCCTTGGGCATTCCAGAACTTCACGAGGATGCCTCCAGCCAAGTTTGACGAACTTGTGCAGCACCTGACACCCAGGTTGACCAAGACAAACACCAGCTTCCCTCCCAGCCTGGAACCTGGGCTCAAGGTGGCACTTACTCTGCGCCACCTGGCCTCAGGGTCCACCTACAGGATCATGCAGCACGGCTGGAGGGTGCCACCCAGCACCATCAGCTTTGTGGCAAAGAAGTGGTGCAGGCCATCATCGAAGAATACAAGGAGGAGCTCCTCCAGTGCCCCTCCACTGAAGAAGGATGGAAGAAAGTTGCAGAGCAGTGGTATCAGAAGTGGAACTTCCCCCACACCGTTGGAGCCATAGATGGCAGGCATGTGGCCTGCAAAGCTCCAGCCAACTCAGGGTCCTCTTATCACAACTCCAAGGGCTTCTTCAGCATCATCCTCTTCACCATGGTCGATGCTGACTACAAGTTCATGTACATCAATGCTTCAGGCAACGGCTCATCTTCAGATGCCCAGATATACAACGACAGTCACCTCAAGGAGGGGCTGGAAAGCAACCTCATGGTGGGCTTCCCAGATCCAGACCCTCTGCCCAACGACACGCAAGATGTGCCCTACTTCATCGTGGGGGATGACACCTTCTCCCTCACAACCTACCTCATGAAGCCCTACACTTCCAGATACCTCACCCGTGAAGAGAGGATCTTCAACTACAGGCTGTCCAGGGCAAGACGGGTAGTGGAGAACGCCTTTGGCATCCTGGCCAACAGGTTCCAGGTACTTCTCACCACCATGCAGCATCGCCCAGAGACCATGAAGAGGATCGTGGAAGCTTGCTGCATCCTGCACAATCTCATGCGCACCCGCTACCCAGTCTTGCAGAACAGGCTCATGGACCTCCAACAAGGCAATGGGGACATGGAGCCTGGGGAATGGAGGCAAGGGCAAAACCTGACAGATACTGAGGATGTGCAAGGCCCCAACAGAGCCTCACGTGAAGCGAAGAAGCAGCGCAACCTCCTGAAACACTGGTGCAACTCCCCAGCTGGAGCGGTGGAGTGGCAAGACAGGATGGTAGATGCTTAATGGATGCTTCCTTTAGACTGTCTCATCACACGGATGAGATTGGGCCATATATGTTTGGTTGGCCTACAATGAACAGGGCGTTTAATAAAGAGTTGTGTTTATGTTGACATGTGTGGATAATTATTACATTATTATTGATAATGAAGGGCCATAGGTGTGGCACCTGGGAGGGTGGACCATACAGTCCCACTATGCTTGCACTGGAGGTTTATCTATCCAACAGCTATTACCCATTCCAAAGGTGTTCCTGTCCATCCCACAGCTATCTTAACCCATCCCAAAGGTATCCCTGCCCACCCCACTGCTATCTTAACCCATCCCAAAGGTATCCCTGCCCACCCCACTGCTATCTTAACCCATCCCAAAGGTATCCCTTCCCATCCCACAGCTATCTTAACCCATCCCAAAGGTATCCCTTCCCATCCCACAGCTATCTTAACCCATCCCAAAGGTATCCCTGCCCACCCCACTGCTATCTTAAACCATCCCACAAGCATGCAAAGGCTAAACCATTTCTAAAATTTTCCACCAAGACTTTATTCAATAAAATAAATGAAGCAAGTGTGTGAAACAAAGATAAACTTTATTGAACAACAAGCTTTAAAATAAACATGACCCAAGTTAAGTGTCCAAATAAAGTCCACAAATATCCAGGCAGCCAGTCTCTGGCACTCCTCTTGGTCACTCGGGAGGTGTGTGCCCAGTCCAAGGTGTTAGGGTGCAGGTGCTGTGGAGGTGGGTGCTGCTGCAGTGCTGGTCTGAGGTGTTATTGGAGTGCCCAGCCCCGAGAGGACAATAGGGGACAGTGTGTTGAGGAAGGGGTCGGACAGCTGGCTCAGCCCCGCGATGCTGAGAGGTCCTTCCTCCATGCCATGGGGTGTCAGCCCCAGTACTGAGGACAGATGTACTGAGGCTGGGCTTGGCTGTGGGATGGAGGATGGAGCAGTGTAGCGGGGCTGCCTGCTCTGCAGCGGGGTGAGGACTGTCGTGGGTGGCATCACTGGCGTGGCTGGCATCGCTGTCGTGGGTGGCATTGTCGTGGGTTGCATCGCCGACATCAATGGAAGCGGTGGCAATGTTGTCGGCCGATGACTCTGTGCCTGCAACTGTAGGGGCTGCTGTCTGTGCTGCTGGACTTCTGGGTAGCTGTAGCCCTGGTAGGTGAGGGGCTGTGGGAAGCCTTGGTATGGGAGGGACATCACCTGGGGTGGAGGAGCAGACCTGGACTAGGTGGGAGCAGGTGCCTCTGGGTGTGGAGGGTTGTGAAGCAGCTCGGTGATCCTCTCCTTCACCACCTGGTACTGAGGATCCGGCATCTCCTTGAGGGTCTGGTTCACATAATTGAGGAAGGGCTTGCGGTTGGAGTAGGAGGATTCGATGGGGACCAGCTGAGAGAGGAGACCTATGCTGGTGCGGATGGTGTCCCTGATCTCCACCAGGACCTTGTGGCTCTGCCCCTCCTGCGGTCGGGCTCTCTGCCTTGCTGTGGAGGCGGAGGTGTGGGTGGATGCGGCTTCGGCAGCGGTGGACTCTATGTCTCCTTTCTCCCACCACACCAGGGACTCCTCCTCGCTCTCCACCACACTTTCAACACCTGCCAGGGGGTTCTCCGCCGTGGCACCCCCCACAGATACCTGCGTGGAGACAGGGACTGACTCTCGGCTGCCAGAGGACTGGCTCCCAGCAGGCTGCTGGAGAGAGAGGGTAGTGATTTGGGCTCCTGGTGCTCCTCGGTGGTGGACCTCACCCTCCAGGAAGCTGCACTTGGCCATGACATAGCTCTCTCTATCTGTCAGCTTAACCCTGGCCTGGCCAGATTTTTTGCGGTGCAGCTTCCCATACCAGTTGTGCATGTGCTTCCACCAGCCAAGGAGCACATCCGATGTGTAGCCCAGACTCTCCGCCCTCTCTCTCCAAGCAGCCTGCTTCCTCTTGGTGTCCCTGTACAGCCGGTGTCCCTTCCGCCACAGATATTCGTTCTCTCTCAGCCAGTCCAGCACCTCATCCTCGTGCGCTTCCTCGATGTAATACTGCCTCCTCTCGCGTTGTTGAATACGCCTCTTCCTCCCTTTGGCAGGACCAGATGGGCCCTCATCAGAGGGGCTCCCAGGTGGTAGGGGCTGCTCCTCCACACCAACAGCAGCAGCAGCAGCAGCAGCAGCATCACCAGCAGGATCAAAATCAGCCTCATCATCATCAGCATCTGCATACTCACCAGCAGGATCATAATCAACAGCAGCAGCAGCAGCAGCAGCAAGACCAGGATGAGCAGCAGCAGAGTAAGCACCAGCAGCAGGGTCAGCAAGACCAGGAGCACGAGCACAACGAGCAGGACCAGCAGAACCAGCAGGACCAGGAGCAGCTTCAGCAGAGTACGCAGCAGCAGAAGCACCACCACCAGGAGCAGCTGCAGCAGAAGCTGCAGCAACAGAAGAGCGAGCCCAAGCAGCAGAAGCCCCAGCAGAAGCAGAGTCAGGGACATGGGGCGGGAGGGTGGTCCTGTCCCTCTTGCCAGGGATGGCGGCAGGTTGCTGAGCCTTTCGCTTCTTCCCCATGGTTGTGGGGTTGCTGGCTGGCAGAAAGGCTGGCAGGAAGCCTGGCAGGAAGCCTGGCAGGAAGCCTGGCAGGAAGCCTGGCAGGAAGCCTGGCAGGAAACCTGGCAGGAAACCTGGCAGGAAAGCAGGCACCAAGGCTGGCAGGCAGACTGGCTGGCAGGGAGGCTGGAAGGCTGGAAGGCAGGCTGGCAGACTGGCTGGCAGGGAGGCTGGAAGGCAGGCTGGCAGCAAGGCTGGCAGGGAGGCTGGAAGGCAGGCTGCCAGCAAGGCTGGAAGGCAGGCTGCCAGCAAGGCTGGAAGGCAGGCTGCCAGCAAGGCTGGAAGGGAGGCTGTCCAGGAGGCTGGGAGGAAGGCTGGCAGGAAGGCTGGCAGGGAGGCTGGAAGGCAGGCTGCCAGCAAGACTGGAAGGCAGGCTGCCAGCAAGGCTGGAAGGGAGGCTGCCCAGGAGGCTGGGAGGCAGGCTTGGAGACAGGCTGGCAGCAAGGCTTGCAGGCAGACATGCAGGAAAGGAACTAGAAGTGTCCAGCAGCAGGTCTTTCCTCGGAATGCTGGCCACATGCGAGCTGCTTCCCTTTATATCCAGGGGGGCTTGCGCAATGCACCCCCCCCCGCATGCACAATTAACGCGTGACTACCGTTCCTCTTCCGCTGTGCATCCGCTAGGCTTCTGCTGTGCGTCCGCTTCATCCACTGTGCATCCGTTCTGCATCCATTTTTTCCGTTCCGCGTCCGCTTCACTGAGGCCCCCCGGAAGCCTAGCGGACGCGCCATCCGCTGTGCTTCCGTTCCGCATCCGCTTTGCATCCGCCCTTTGTCCTCCCTGCGTCCATTTCATCTGCTCCAATTATGCAAATTTTCGCCCCTTTTCAGCGCGGATACAACGGATGTAAGATTTTTCTCTTCCGTTGTGTCCTTTTTGCATCCATTGGGCAGTGTGACACAGCCTTTAAAAGAAGTGTTCAGTGAGAAGGCCTCAGATGATCTTCCGCCTCACCGGCCAACAGACTGTGCTATTGAGATTTTGCCTGGGGTGAAGCTCCCGAAACCAAAGTTGTACTTAATGACCCCACGGGAATTGGAAGAGCTAAGATTGTTTATAGATAAAAATCTGGAACGTGGTTTCATTCAACCTGCTAGACCCCGGGTAGCGGCCCCAGTGTTGTTCCATGAAAAGAAAGATGGCTCCAAATGCTTGGTGGTGGATTACAGAAATTTGAACACTATTTCTGTGGAAAACGTGTACCCCCTTCCTTTGATGAAGGACATGTTGGCCCATTTAGCGAAGGGAAAGATCTTCACGAAGTTGGATTTGAGAGAAGCATACTACCAAATTCGAATTAAGGAAGGGGATGAGTGGAAGACCGCTTTTAACTGCCCGATGGGTTGCTTCCAATTCAACGTTCTTCCATTTGGTTTACAAGGGGCTCCAGCTGTATTTATGCAAATGATCAACCAAGTGTTACATGAACATTTATACAGGGGGGTTTTGGTTTATCTTGATGATATCCTTATCTACATG
>BLBF01000124.1:963-20913 GCA_015471245.1 Laticauda colubrina
AAAAGGATAAGTATAAAAGAGAGGCATGTAACTAAGGCAGAATATCAGCAAATAGCTCAATCTCGCAAAGATGAAGTCAGAAAAGCTAAGGCTCAAAATGAACTAAGGCTGGCAACAAAAATAACATTTAAAAAAAAGCTTCTTCCAACATGTAAAAATAAAAGTCAAGCAATTGGTCCATTAATGGGAGAAAATTGCAAGAAAGTGCTGAGCAGCAGGGAGAAAGCAGAATCGCTTAATTTGTTTTTTATATCTGTCCTTACAATAAAAGGGGGGGGGGGGGAAAGTCCACCCTATCAAAAAAGTATTATGAAATGCAGCTTAGGAATGCAACTCAAAATAAGAAAAAACGGCAACAGAATATCCATCCACTTTAGATGAATTCAAAATCACCAGGACCAGATGGATTACACCCTGAGCTACTGAAGGAATTGGCAGACGTGATTTCACAACCACTGAATCACATCTTTCAAAGAACTACCAGATGACTGGAAAAGGTCTGATGTACTTCCTACCTTGAAAGACAGGGAAAAATGAATCAAAGAAACTATATACCCTATCAGCCTGATGTAAATACCTGGGAAAACACTAGAAAAAATAATCAAGTAACAAATCTGCAAATACCTAGAGGCAAGCAAAGTCATAAACAGAAGCCAACATGGCTTTGTGAAAAACTGATCACGCCAAGACAAATCTTATTGCATTTTTTGACAAAGTGACAAAATTAGTGGACCAGCAAAATGCTGTGGACATAATTTACTTGGACTACAGGAAGGCATTTGATAAAACAGACCACAACCTTCTACTTGATTAAGATGTAGCATCATCATCATCAGATGGATTGTAATTGGCTAACCAACCGTGCTTAATGTATAGCCCTTAATGGAACAGCATCAACATCAGGGATGTCTAACTGGTGGCTGATGAGCCAGATGCATCACGTGCAAGCCACATCCATCCCAGCTTTGCAAATGAGAAAAATAAACGAAATGTGACGCGATGGCAATGTGATGCAGTGAGTTTGACATGCGTTATCTACATGGAGGGAAGTATGCAGTGGGGTATCCCAAGGTTATCTACATGGAGGGAAGTATGCTTGGGGTATCCCTAAGTATCCCAATACTTAGGCCCAGTATTTTTCAATTTCTTCATCAATAATTTAGATGAGGGGATAGAAGGAGAACTCATCAAATTGGCAGAGGACACCAAGCTGGCAGAAATAGCCATGAAGATAGAGTCAGGATACAGAAGGGTCTTAACAGCCTTAAACACTGAGCCCTATCTAACAAAATGAAATTCAATGGTGAGGAAAGTAAAGTTCTACATCAAGGTAAGAAAAAAAAGCACACAAGTATAGAATAGGTGATTCTTGGCTCAATAGTAGTACCTGCAAGAAGGATCTTGGAACGGTAGTGGACTTAACTATGAGCCAGAAGTCTGCTGCAGCTGCCAAAAATGCCAATGATATCCTAGGCTGCATTAACAGAGACAGATTCAAGATCACTTTATGATGCCTTCATTACAAATTATGCATCCAATTTTGGTCGCTATGATATAAAAAAGATGTTGAGACTAGAAAGAGTGCAGAGAAGAGCAACGAAGATTAGGGGACTGGAGAACCGTTCCAGGAATTGGGTGTTTAATGAAAAGAAGGAACAGGGATGACATGCTAGCAGTGTTCCAATATCTAAAGGGCTGCCACAAAGAAGAGGGAGTCAAGCTATTCTCCAAAGCACATGAATACAGGACAAGAAGCAACGGATGGAAGGAAACTAATCAAGGAGAGAATCAACCTAGAATACGAGAAATTTCCTAACTGTTAGAATAATTAATCAGTGGAACGACTTGCTCCAGAAATTGTTGCAGACACGGGCGCGCTGCAGGCCGCCAAAATTTTCTCACGGACCACTGGTTGGTGATCTCTAGACTAAGAGCTTCAAGGTCCCTTCTCTTATTCTGTTAAAATAAGAGGAAACTCCACTCCTCACTGGCTCTGATGATACCTAGTTTTGAGTAATGATAAGGCCAAGCTCAGAGAGCATCACAGACACCCCACAGAATCCATGCCTTTATAAGTTACATCTCCCAATTCAACATCTTTCTCCCAAGAGACGTTGTCAATGATGACTTTACTGAGGGATATGTATCAATATTTCTCTTTGCAAATCCTGGCACTGGACAAGGGAGATATCATACTGATCTGAGTGCCTATCTCCTAATCATTCTAAAAAGTGAGATTACATCAAGAGATGCTGTTGAGAAGTTAAACCAAACAGCTACTCTCAGCTTTTTTAGAGAAATTGTTTCTCATTAATTTCTATATACCTCTCAATATCCCTCAACCATATATCGTTGAAATTTGGGGAAAAGAACATTACATCAATGCACTTGAATGATGCTTTCCCACTTGCTTATATTGTACCTGAAGGGATTTCAATGCCAGACTGGGTTCAAATGATAATCAGCTATTTGCCAAAGTTCCATCAAATTTGCAGACTATATCTCTCCCCACGCTTCCCAATTATAAACTCTAAAGTCCATATTGGACATCAGTTTGACCATTTCCAGACCCAAATATGGAAAAAATTGAACTCTTCCTCAATTGACAAAATTATTTGAACTTGAAGGTGCAATGCAATGCCCAAAGACATTGCACCAAATAAATTCCTATTAAGAGAGAAATGAGACAGGTATGTATTTTAGCTTTTCTTTTTAATATATATTAATTCCCTTATTGCCAAATTAAATAGTCAGTTTCTTCATTTGCTAAAACTGGGAGAAACACAACCGTATTCTTTTGTAGCAAATAACACTATGCTGCTTTGTCAACACAGACTGGCTTGAACTAGGCGCTCCAAATATTAGCTGAGAACTGCCCAAAACTTCTAATTACACCAAAACCAAGGTTACAATCTCTGCTGAGCACTTAAGGTGCATGCATGGTGACTATCTTGTAGAGCAAATCAAAACTTAATTGAATATTGGAGATAGTTTTCCAAGGCATTTATGCGTAGGAAATAAATGAGTATTTATTTTATGGCTATTTATGGGTAGCCATAAATCTCATGCCAATTAGTCATTTGGACAAAAAGTGTTGGCTTTACAAACTTTTTATTTCTCCAAAGGACCTCAACATATACCTGCAGCAATTAAAAGTTCTTTCAGTTAAGATCTAAATTCAGTTCCATTTTGGAGCTCAATTGGGCTCCTATAGGTCATTCCTTTCTTTGGAAAAAATGAGCCCATGTTTTTGAGAACCATCATTAAAGCACCTTGTTGTGTTTCAAAGATGGTCTTGTGCTGTTAAACTGGTCTTCTTGAAATTGAGACTTCTCCCTGGATTTACATCTTCTACTGGCTTAAGCTCCTCTTCTTTCCAATTGATTTGCCCCCTTTCAGTATGACTGACAGCTTTCAGTGTTCCTGGAGCCAGGCAATACGTGCCAAATTGCAACTCTATGGCTATTTATGGTCAGCCGTTATCTTGATGGGCTACAAACATGCTCTAGATCAGTAGTCCCCAATTTTTGCGGCTTGGCAGCCCAGTGGAGTGGGGGAGAGGGGAACTGGCCTGGGGAGTGTGAGGTTTGACTTGTGTAAGTTAAAGTGCATGCCAGCCTGCTGCATGTGCGGCCCGATTGTAAATAGGTTGTGGCCCAGGGCCAGCTATTTATTACAGCATATAAGAGCTATGATTTAAAGTTACAAGCAGATTTTCCAAATCTATCAATAAACATCTTGAGCCACTCCGCACATTCTCTCCAACTGATTAAATATCTCAGTTGCCTAACAATCCTAAAATTCAGAAGGATTCTTTTTTTTTTAAGCCAGATTCAACCCCTCCCAACTGGAGAAAGATGCAAAAGTCAAAATCCTCTTCAGACAGAGACTGTGTCCATGTGGTGGAGAAATAGCTGCCTTAGCAGAACATGCTATTCTCTATTGCCCTCTCCATATAGGAGCACGTCAGGAATCATTATTTCCACTTTTTACTAAATGTTAGCAACAGCACTTAGACTTCAGCATATTACCCCCAACAATTTGGGTCCACATTGTACCCACCTCGGAAGGATGGAAGGCTGAGTCAACCTTGAGCCTGGTGGGATTCAATCATTCCAATCTGTTTCATCACATGTTATTATCGGATCAATCTGATTTTATTTATCTGACCACAATCAAATAGTTTCATAGTTTGCATATATAGCTGTAGTATTAATTTCAAGCCCTCCAGACACACATATATTCTTTTATTTTAATTAACTATGACTTTTGTATTCTATTTGCTGGTCTATGACCAAATAATAGGCAAATTAAATCCATTTTAAATTCCACTATATTATGCCTAAACTAACATTATATCTCTCATAGCTGTCTGCTGATAGGAAAGTAAAACCTCAAAATATGATTGAATTAAGTTGACTTCATATAAATTCTAAAATCTTTAGGAAGAATATATGCAACTAGTCCAGAAGTGTTCGTGTATTTTGCAATCGAATGCAAAAACATATATTTATCCATATTTATCCAACAGTGATAATTCATTATGTCTATAGCATATTTTAACTCTTATAATTGCTATTAAATAAATAAAAGTTGAGTTCAGGTACCTAAACCCTACAAACCTCCTAAATTGTATGGCAGGGAATAAGATTACCAACTGGGGTTAAAAAACAAAATAAGCAGAAGGGCTTCTCGTGATTCATGTCCAAACAAGTTTGCAGACTCAAAGAAACAGAGGGATAAGAATTGCACTTAATGCCTTCCTGGTGGCTTTCAGTTTGAGCTTCTTCAGCGACAGACTGAAACCTCATCTCTGCGAGGCTTCGATCCGTGTTCACCGCTGGAGCGCCCCAAGCCAGCTGGCTTTGGGGCTAAGCCACCCCATAGAGGTGGTGAAGAGGGGGGGAGACTGCCTGCAGGGTTGAGGCTGGCCATTACTCCCTTTCACGAAGGCGGTTGCAGCGGTGGTCAGAAATGGCCACCACAAAGAACTCGACCGGAACAGAATGTGCAGGAGGAAGATAAGAGGAGAAAATTTTGGTTGACCGGGTCAAACAGCGAAAGCAACAAATAAGGTACCCTGGAATTGAAATTATTAAAAAACAATAACATTGTTCCCTAAGAAGATTTTTAGGCTGCGAAGGAGAGAGAAAAGGGAAAGGATTTGGATTTTTTTCTCCTTTTCCTATACTGAAAGCTAAGGGACTTAAGTAAGAAATTGGAAAAAAATCCACTGTGACATCAGTAGGCATTTAATGCTGAAAATAAAAAGTCAAAGGGATAATAAAGATTTCTGGATTGCGAGAAAGAAGAAGCCATCTTTGATGAACAAGTAATCTTAGATGGGGGAAAAAAGGACGGGGGGAGGGGAGAAAGAGAATGGAAAGTTTAAGATTGGGAAAAACAACTCAAAAAAAAAAAGATAGAGTGAAAAATAAGCATAAAATCAGAAAGCAACAGAAGTGGGAAATGCAGAAGAGAGAATTAGAAATAGAGAGAAAAGGGGGTAAAAAGAGGAGGGAAAAGATGAGAGGGAAGAAAGAAAGGAAAAGAAGTCAAAAAGGACAGAAACAAAATGCAGAGAAACAGGGCCTATTTAGACATAATGGGTGAAACTTTAATGGAAAAAGGGATTCTGCAAAGGTACATAAGAAGTATGGTTATATTAGAAGCAGAAATAATTTTAGAAAATACAAAACAATGTATGATTAAAATGTCTGATGAAAAAGCTATCGTAATTCAGTGGAATGCTTGCCAATAAACAATGTAATAAAAGGTATATTTAATGATTTATAAAACATATGTGAAGAGAAATAAGGGAAAAATTAATCATGGAGATTATATGTGTTTTTGAGGAAGTATGATATTTAATTGAAAAGAAGTGTTAAAGATATTAAGATTTTAATGATTATTAATGATAGAACTGAACTGGAATGGAATGAGGGTTTATAATTACACATATTTACAATCTTTTTTTTTTAAAGAATATAATGTGTATTATAAGAATGTACCAAGCAGAATTCGATTGGAAGTTATGTATTATGTATTATATTGATGGTCATAACCTTAAGGTATATGTTGAAGTTTAAATAAGAGTTGAATGGATGTAATTAAAAGATATACAGGTGTCATACTTCAATTAGTAACTACAGGAAAAAACTTGTTTAATGAAAAAAGATAATATGAAATTGAAACAACACACAAAAGTATAAATATAATGATTTGAACTGAGATGAGATAATCAAATTAAAATCGAGAAAATCAAAAGAGGGGAAAAACCATGTAGAAAATGTAAAATAGTATAACATATGGAATAGAATACAAAAAGGAGCATGAAACTGAGTTTTGTGTCTGTATAAAGAAGTTCAAGCCAGGATCATGCTATTTTCAAAAAAGATGTTTTACTTGTATTTTGTACGTGTGAAAACCCAAATAAAACTTTATAAAAAAACCAAACAAACAAGAATTGAACTTAACTTACCAGGGTGATTGCAGCATCATCTTCAGGACCAGAGTACTTGAATGGTATTCGATGTCTTGTCATTGCTGAAAAATAATCTTTTGCTTCTTTTGAAGTGCTGGTACCCAAACCTAAGCAGACAGAGAATTTTAGTAAAAAATTTAGGTAGTATAATCATATTTCACTCATTGTGCAACTTTTATTTTTATTTAATTATAATTTTAGTTTCAAGGCTCTGGATGGCTTACAAATAGAAATTAAAAGGAAACAGAATAGATAAAAAGGACAAGAAACAAAATTCTACAGAAATTCATTTTCTTTGCATCAATGAAAACAGTACTTTATATGCTGTAATCAGATTTGGCATATAAACATTAAAAAAAGTATTCACAATTATTTACAAGTACAACAGCAGAATCATTTGGCCTGAACTTATTCTGGATCCATCTAGACTCAAACAGGTAAAAAAAGACACCCAGAAGCATTCTACAATTTGCCACTCTTCGGATGTTGACTACAACTCACTGACTAGGTTAGATGTGAACAGGGCTGGGATTCAGTTGCAGAAAATCAAGAGACTCAGACCTCGGAATCAAAAGAAGTTGCTTTTATTTGTGCAAAAGTTCAGAGCAATAGAGCCGAACCAACATCTGAACCCCTCTTATGGAAAAGCAAGTACTTCTATACTCTTCCAAAGCAGCAAAACACGGAAATGTAACCGATTAACATTGATTGGTTACATGTTTTGAGTGACCGACAGATGAACCTGTGGTCTGACATTTTCCATTCTCTTGTTCCTTAGAAGAATCAGGTCAATATGTCTCTAAAAGCAATATGTTTCTTCTCTATGTCCTGCCTCAATTCTACCGGTTCTATGGAACCTCTTGTTAACTTTCTCAGCAGTGAGAAGTGAGCTCCTTTTCTTTTTTTCCACCCTTATTACATTCTTGGCAGACAGCCTAGACTAATTGTCTCCAGCACTTTGGGGAAAGAAATAATTGAATAACGAAGCAAAGCTTTTAGTGACAGGGAACCATTCAGCAAGGCTTCTTGGCTAGCTAGAAAAATTGACATTCAACGTGAGTTTACGTACTCTTTCTGAGTTCTGATCTAAAACTGGTTTTTGGTGAACTTTAATCCTGTGCTTGGTGAAGTTTAATTCTGTGTTTATCGATGGGATAATTTTCCCTATTCAGCTTCAACAAGCAACAGCTACTGTGGTGATTTAATTATTTGCATTGTATTTTAATTTTTTCCTACCCCATGGTTTCTTTTTCTATCTGGGGAGGGGGTCCTTCACGCTGCTTTAGTACTATCTGGCACTGTCCTTTTGGGGTATACTTCCAAGAGGCAGGATGCAAACTTGGCATTGATTTTTTTATTGCCTTTGGGGGGGGGGGGGCATGTGACCTTTCCTTAAATCTGGATGATTTCCTTAGGATATATTGTGAGGTGAGCGAGACCAGCTTTAAGTGATGCAAATGGATCTAAGGATTGCTTTTCCTGCGTGTGCTTTTTCTGGAGAGCTTAAATAACCTCTCTGCTAAAGGGTTTCACTTTATGAGCAAAAATTGGCTGCTTGATAGTTATCACTGCATTTTAACTATTTTCATTCCTCAAGGTGCTCTGACTCCCTGCCTGATTTGTAACTCTGGCTTGCAGATATTTTTAATCTAAAGATTGGTATTTAGGGCAGCTTTTTGCAAGCAAAGCTTTTTGTATTTTTGTACAGGTAACCCTTGACTTAGAACAATTCATTTAGTGACCATTCAAAGTTACAATGGCACTGAAAAAAGTGCCTTATAATCATTTTCCACACATATGACCCTTGCAGCTTCCCCACTGTCATGAGAGGCCAGGCGAGAAGCCTTGACATGAGTGATGTCGAGTTGGCCATGCCCACCTAGTCACATCACCACAAAACCACATCCATGGAACCAGTTGTTAAAAAAAGTGAATCTCATCCCTGGATGTGAAGTATAGTTCAGCGTACTTGAGGACATGAAGCTTAGAAAGGCTAAATTAAATGTTTAGCCAGTTGCTTTTTGTTAATATTTTTCAATCAAAATTACTGAGTTAATTACTTTTCAATCAAAATTACTACTGAGGGGCCTTACGATGAAGTACTGCAGAGTTTTTATAGATTAGGATCATACAGAATATAGCATTTACTGAAAATGTCTATTTCCCTCAATTCAATTATATCAAAAACATAATCAAGAACATTTTCATTTGATTTTGGTGTTATGTGGGATAAATTATGCATTCAGCCTCCTGCTTAACATTCAACTTGATTGCTTGGCTGTAGACAAATAACTTTCCTCGTCTTTTATCTTCCACTTTACATGGAACGCATTTATTGTGTTGATGAGCTAATTTAAAATAGTTGACATATAGCCCCCTAATCCCTTTATTCCAAGTAAGATTAAAATAGTTCTATCTCACACTATGTATTCTTTATAAAATGTAAAGTTAGCCTAATTTGGTTCATCTGGAATTACAGTTTAGCCAAACCTTTGTAGTATTTGATTTTCCAGTTTTTGGAGTTAGTGTTGCTGTTCTTCCATTCTTGAAATTCAGGAATGCTATAGAAAGGAATTTCTTCTTTGTTTTTAGAAACCTATGAAAAAGCCAAATATCTCATTTTGAAGAGTTAACAATATGACAAATGAATTTAGTAAGAATATTTTCAATTGCTAAAGTTATCACTCAAACCGGTGGGGAAGCTCACCTTTACAAGGGGAGTAATGAATTCTTCTAGGAAACGATGTTTCAGAAGAGAAGGCCAATTATGGTGAATGAAATTAATCAATAAACCTTTGATATGGGAACCATCTTGATCCTATAAAAATGTTCAGAAGATAAAAATTTTATCCATTGGTGTTGAAAAAGTCAACAATCCTTACTAGCTTTATATTCTGAGGCCAATAGTAATCGATCTTCTGATTACAGCATTTTTGTCAGCTTTGCCCGCAATGACTGTTCTCACAAGTTATACTACAATACCTATATAATTTCCACTCCATGTGTCATTTATGGATTATGAAGTTCAGCGCCTGTGAGCAAGATTGTTTTACAGTGTAAAAGCAGTTACGACTAACAACAGACTCCAACTAATCCACTGTAATTGATAAAGAATTATGGCCTAATTATTCCAGTCATAATCAGAACACTGCTGTTATAGGGCATTTATACAGAAATAACGACACAATAGAAATGCTCCTTTACTAAACCACGCTAGTTATTATTAAATATTTTTGAGTGCTTGATTTCTACATTTCTGAGAGTTGGGAATGGTTTACATCAAGAAGTACTTTTTCATATGGTCCCTTTCCGGTTGCTCATGAGATTCTATTTTGCATCTTAGCTGAGAACTAAAGGAAGTTATTTTCTCTTTTTGTTTCTTTGATAGCAACTTTGTGAAAAGTCTAAGTTTGTTCTTTCTTTTTTTAATTAAAAAAACCCAGGGAATTCCAATACATTTGGGCAAAAACATTTTAAAATACTTCAGTTTAAATTAAGTTTTATACTTCCAATTACCTCAGAGTATTTGAATTAGCCATTTTGTTAAGAGTTTGGAATAAAGAAAAAGTTAAGTTTTTCTGCAAAGATACCTGTTAGGAATGTAAGTCACCTAACAGGTATTTGGGCTAGAAATATATAAACCAGGAAAGACATTTTAATATTGTCTCTTTAAGGGAATGCAAGAGCATGCAATTGGGTGTGGTTTCTCAAAAGGCCATAGGGATGGAACCAGAAACTTGGGTTGTTTTAGTCTTAGTCTGAGTCTGAGAAGAGAGTGTATCTGTTTCCTTCTGTTGGAAAGTATTGCTGTTGCTCCATTTCTTCTAATTTACTGATATTACTGGATTCAATGTAAGTCTTGATACCGAACTCTTTTTGACACCGGAATTTGATATTTGGATTATCCCTGGATTGAAAACTGACTGATCTAATTGTGAATGACTTTGAACTGCCTATTTTGGACTTTGCTTAAACCTTTCTGGAAGTAAAAACCTACATTTACTGTACAGTGTATCTGTGCACTGTGTATTGTTCAAATACTGGCTAGGGGAATCCCTTTGCCTGAATGCAATACCATTGTCTCTCGCCCTACGACTGACCTGATCAGTCATGATCATGATCTTTCCATAGCGGAGGCTTTTGAGCGATTCTTCATCATCGTAGCTCTTCTTATATTGCAGCCCCATAATCTTAATAATGTTGTTAATTTCAGCATTCTCCATTATCTGAAAAAGCCCAGTATTTCCTTAGAATCACTATACAAATTTATTCCGCACACATTAAATCTGGAGAGAGGCGTTAAGTGCCCATCACCTCAACCCACCTATTCATTTAAAATCAATAGCACACTGCAACTCAAAGCAGATGGCAGGATATCAGCACATATTTCATCAAAGGGAATAGGGATGATACTTTTAACCTGTTTTGTTTGGATAGGAAGAAGGTTTTTCTATTTCAAATATTTATAGATGAAAAGAACCCAACATTTAACTGATATTTTATTACTGAATCAGAGCAGCACAACTTGGGGGATAAATCCCTCCAGGTGTTGCAAGTAACCAATATATTACCTATTCTAATAATCACATTTCACAGTAGAGATTCATTTGAGCAAAGGGGATAGTCATTATACCGGTGAAAAACGATAGCAAAACTCTTACTTCAAAAACCAATCACTGCATGGTTTTATAAATACACCTCTGAGTTAAAGTTTGAACAAAGGCTAATGCTTCTGCTTTTACACATTAAAAAAAAAATCAGTTCCTCAACTTACAACCATTCACTTAGTGACCAATGTTACAATGGCACTGAAAAAAGCGACTTATGGCAAGAAAAGTTGTAAAATATGGCAGAACTCACTTAGCAACTGATGTTTTGGGCTCTATTGTGATCTCAAATTGAGGATTATCTATAGGGATCACAGCAATGTTTGCAAAATATTGCTAACTAACCTGTTTGTGGGAGGCTTCCCGTACATTAAGAAGTTTTCCTCGCAGTGGAAATACTCCAAATTTGTCCCTACCCACAACTCCAAGGCCGGAAACAGCTAATGTTTTAGCTGAATCTCCTTCTGTCAAAATGAGAGTGCAGTTGATTGAATTCTTGCTCCCTGAAAGAGAAGTAAATATCATAAACTAGAGCTCCATTTATTAGTACACTACAGATGCTCTCCCAATGTTCCTCCCAAGAAGCAGAGATTTCATTCATGCTTTGGTAAGAATACAGCTGAACTGCAGTTCAGGAAAAGGAGATGGATAACTTTGAGGAGTTAGCATTCCCTGAGCTTGCTTGTTTTCTTGTAGATGTCTTATTATCCAAACTTGGTAAGGTAATCATCAATCAGTGCTAGGTAAGGACTGGGATTTGCTCTCAATGTTATATTCGAGTGGCCTGCCCTGTTAATATCGATGGGAATACCCTGTTTCTCCAACAATATGGCCTCCCCCAAAAGGAAGTCCTTTTGGGAGGGGGGGAAGGCCCCTCCCCCAAATTAAGGCCAATATTAAAACATGCAAAATGGGTGGGCATGGTGGGGGTCCTTGCCATTAGGAAGTACTTTTGTTGCACACCCAGATATGGTGCTGCCTGTGTTGACCCCGATACGAAGTGCCCATTAATGCTGAGGTCAATAGCTCAGCCATCGCCGCCCGCGTGCACGAAGATGCAAGGGGTGGGGGGGAAATTAAGTCACCCCTGAAAAGACAGCCTAGCCATTTTTTCGGGGCTCAAAAAAAAGTAAGACCCGGATTTATTGTATGAGAAACACGGTAGTTTTGGTTGGGCTGCTTTCACCCAAGTATCTGAATTTTGATCACGTTTGTTTGGCAGTTCTTGGTTGGGATATTGCTTGCTTCTAGTGTTGATCTTGGTGTTAATCTCTGCTCATCTGGTGGTGAGGTGTTGTGGTGTTTTTGTTCCCTTTTTTGGTTTATTGTTTTTCCTTAGAATGATATATGGATGATGTCTAATTTGGGTAATGAAACTTCTACAACAAAACAACGAAACTCAGAGAGCATCAAGGACCTCTTGTTTCAGTCCTGAGCTACAAAAACTCTTCTCTATGGATAATTTTGTCTACAATGTAAACTACTCAAAGTGAAGTTTTGGTTCTTTTCTATCCATTAATCCCAAGAGTCCTAATTCCCCACAGAATTATCTATGTACCATTTCTATCACTATAAACTAAATTTGAACCTTATATTCAGGAGTTGCAGTCTTACAAAAGAGGTGAATAGCCTTCTTACAACCTGGAAGGGCAGGACAAACATTTTTAGTATTCTGTCCTGACATTTGAGAGCTTCGATTATTTTAAAGGGCACAAAAAAGGTTATTCTACCAGCATTCAACATCCTCATCTTGAATAATTTATTGGGAATAATTTACACTAAAGGTAGTGTAAGGCTGTGAGGAGCTGAAGAATTACCTATCCCTGTACCCATCGACTTAATTAACTAGTAAAAAACAGGAGGACTTCAGTGCTTTTAACACTTGAACGCATACCAGCATCATTGGCATCATCTAGTTTAGGAATGCCTTTAATTCGAGTGTGCTTAACAGCGGAACATTTCTTATTTAGTTGTGTCTGGGCTTTAAACTTAACCCAGTTCAAAATGCTTTCCACGATGCCGCAACCAACAGCCTAGAAAGCAAAAATGAAAAATGATGTTGAAAGAATTCTGAATTGTTCCATGTCTTATTGCTAGATTAGTTCATTTTTTGCTCATCAGAATTCCCAGAACAAATTACAAAGCAAACCTTTTAGTACTCACCCCCTTCATGAACTTTTCACTGAATTTGCAGGTTGAACCAAAATTCTTTATTTGAAGAGTCATATTCTCCTTAGTCTGTGAATCAAAACTTGGATTCTCAATCAGACTGTTTATGAATAGCCACATATGATTCTTCACCTGGAATTAAGATAGTACGTTTTTATCAAACTGGTTGCCTGTATTTCCCAAGCAACCCTCAATATAGCTGTTGAAAAATGATGGACAAGAACGTCTGCCAAAAACATCATGTTATCTTCAAAATTGATAGAGATGCTCAAACAAAGTGATCAATCACTTATACAGAACAAAACCAGGATTTCTAAAAGCATTATTTATTGGCTTAAAATGCTATACAGGATCTGAAAGCTTGGCTATGCAAGGCTTTAGATTCAAAGGCACAAATGTATTTTAGGGCATGTGAGAATGCAGTGAAGTGGTCTCAAACTTTTTCAAAATTACACATTCATTCCAGGGAATAGACAAATGTTACAAGTGTCTTCATGTGCTCCAAAGCCTCTTTTTGCCTTCAAATCCGAAGTGCTGCACAGTCCTAATAAAAGATATGTTTTGTAATTAAACCTTGTGCACAAGTTGGGCTTTTTATATACCACCCTTCTCTCACTGGAACTATTTCTTTATTTGCACACCATTTTGCCTAGCCTGTATTTATTATTGGACTATATTGAGGAAACCTGGACAGAATCACAAAAGATTTCACTATTCTTTTGGAGGACTGAAAAGCATTGGAAGCGTTAAACATTTCACTATGATTTTTCAATTGGAGCAAATATGAGATTGGTGAAAAAGAAACAATTGAGACTTATACCTGGAAAGGCTTTACTCCAACCCCACCTTTGTTTTTTTTCTTTAATACATCTATGAGTTTATTGACAATCTGGTCAGCAACATAGTCTACATGTCTGCCACCCTAGAAAAAAAGACAAATTTTTAGAGGACATTACATGTATTTTGGCAATGCAGACACAGTCGTAACAACAAAGCAGTTGCTAGTACAGTAACCTAAAATAGAGTTAGGCTTTTATTCTGTAAAATCTGTTTTATTAGGAGTTTGCTTTACAGGTAGTCCTCAACTTATGACAATTGAGCCCAAAATTTCTGTTGTTAAGTGAAACATATGTTAAGTGAGTTCGCCCCATTTTACAATCTTTCTTGCCATCGTTAAGTTAATGACTGTAGTTGTTAGCCAGATTTTTAAGTGAATCTGGCTTCTCCATTGACTTTGCTTTTTGGAAAGTGCAAAAGGGGATCACATGACCCTGGGACACTGCAACCATCATAAATATGAATCAAGTGCCCAAGCACCTGAATTTTAATCACATGTCCATGGGGATGCTACAACAGTCGTAACAGGGGTGGGATTCAGCCGGTTTGGGCGAACCAGATGGTAAATTTACATCTGATTCGCAGAACTGGTAGTTGAACCTACTGGCTGGCACCAGCCCGCAGTCTCCATGTAGCCCGTTTTGGATGCAGGTAAGTGCAGGACTCATTTGGAGGCTCTGGGAGGGCCAAAAATGGCCCTCCCGTAAGTTTACGACTTCCAGAGAGCCTCTGGAAGGCAGTTTTTACTCTCCCAGAGGCCTGAGGGAAGCCTCTGGGGAAGGCAAAGAACGGTCCCCAAGGAAGGCCACACCCACCCAGCAACCGAGCAGAGAACCAGTTGTGGGAATTTTTGAATCCCACCTCTGGCCGTAACTGTGAAAAGTGGTCATAAGTCACTTTTTTCAGTGCCAGTCACTAAATGAACTGTTTTAAGTTGAGGACTACTTGAATTTCTTGTCATACTCAATCATTTGTTTGTTACAATTTCTCTGCATTGTTAATTGTTAAAGAAAAGCTTGAGAAAAAATAACTCCAACCCCAAAGTCTACAACTAGAGTCCATTTGCAACTCATGACCTTGAGATCATCTTACATTAATCTATGTACTTTAGTTCTAAACTACAGTAAGATTAGGTTTAATAAAACACAAAATGCAGAATTGCCTAGTAAGAAAGGTTTTTCTTTACTGAATGCTTTGATAACGTCTGATTAGATGACAGATTCACAGAAGCCCTATAGACCTTTGTGACTTTTACCTTCGTTGTTGCAATGCTATTGGCAAAACTAACTTGTTGGAAACCCCTTTCACTCATGGTTAGACACACTTCCCACCGGTCATTAACTTTTTCATGGATTACTTTCAGTGCATTGCCAGTGTCGTCCACTTTATCTTTTATGTACATGTCTACATAACTACGGAATCCTTTGACCTACAAAGGAGACAAAGTACAAAAATTTCTATATTTTTTTAAAAAGATCTCTTGGCTGTTAACATGATAAAAGGAAGCGACTGGTGAATTTTGTACACCAGCAGTTTCTTTTGCCCATTTTAGTAACTCACAGGTAATTTCTTTCCATTTAAGAATACTCTGATATTTTTAGCTGATCCTGCGATATCATAGGCTCTGCGAGACATAAGAGCCACAGTATCTTTATCCAATACAGTCATTTTAAATTTGGACAGGTCAGGCTGGAAAGTAACACATGTGAAGTCCTCGCCAACAAAATGCTTCAGTTTTGTCTCTCCTGTTTTAGTCATATTTTCACTCCACGTCTGCAAAGGAATTAAGACCAATAGAATTATTAGGTACATTAGAGGGAGGATACATTTCTTCTTCTATAGCAGGGGTGTCAAACCTGTGGCCTGTAGGCCAGATGTGTGACGCGTAGATCTATGAAGGGGAAAAAAAATGTCATGTCACATGATGACACCCGTGTTCTACAGAATAGTTTTTAATCTAGGTTTAAAATATATGTTCCTTGCTGGCCTAAACTATCTTAATTTCATCCCTTATGCTTATCACTAAATATTTGAGATATGCTTATCAGGAAGTATTGAGATGTTGAAATGGATTAAAAATCAAATATGAAACAAATTTAGGAGCTTAAGATTTGAGGCTGTCCTTTAAGAACAGTGAAATCAAATTTTTGGTGCAGTTTCTTATACCTGTTTAAAAAGCTTCTTATATTCCTTGCATGCTGTTTCCACTGTAAATTTGGTACTGAATATATTGCACAGCTTTGCACCATAACCATTTCGACCACCTGGAAAAACATTAATTACATATAATATTTTGTAACACTGAAGAGATATACATTTCAATTACAGGGTATATATGCTTAATCATAATCCCCCACTAAAACCAATAGAACATTTCACAAATAAGCATGCATGCAGTGGGTATTTGTAGAAAGAATTAGGCACTCCATATCCTTTTGCAGACAAAAATGTATGGTCGCCTTTTTGTAAAGAGAGAGCATTGCTTGCCCCTTTATTGCACTCAAAAAAAGGTGAAAGGATCAAGATGGGGGCAGTTCTCCATCTCCGCAATAAGGCAAATGGTAAAAAGTAATATATACTATTTTAAATAATCTACATTTTATTATCTCTTATTTAGTTACCATTCATTCCAGTGCAAGCAATAAAAAATTAGTAAGATGCTTCACTTATATGTATTTTTTGTGTGAAAGAGATTGGAATATAGAAACAGAACATATATGGAATAAAGTTTTGATTTCCTGATCATTCACATGTTGCAGTTCTTTAGTAGAGACATAAATGTGAAATTTTAGATGCAATTGTTCTCATGAGAGGCAATGAAAGATTTTTGAAAGTGACGCCTTGCAGTTTTTTCCCAACCTGTGACTTTCTTCTCATCATCGTCATAGTTGCTAGAGGTTAAAAGATGTCCAAAAATAAGAGCTGGCACATACATTTTTTCTACTTGATGCTCTACGATAGGGATTCCTTTCCCATCATTCCACACAGAGATTGTGTTATTTTCTCTAGAAAGAGAAGATTAAACTGATATTCAAAGAAGTCCAAAGCAAACTTTTTGTCTCTCCAGCTTAAAAATATATATACATTGTTCACTGAATAATAGGCAACTCTCAACAGCAAATTCAGTGACGCTAAATGTGATCAGAAAGTCAAATTCTATGCTAATCATTACACTATTATTTAAATCTACAAGAATACAGGCTCAGTTTCACATTCCCTTCGTAATGAACCAATCCTCAATGAAAGTCAGAAATATTAAATATTAAAGCAAGACTTACGGGTCAATTGTAACTTTAATGCAAGACATATTTTCGTCTCTGTGTTTATTATCGGCAGCATTGACTAAAAGAAAGCAATACAATTTTTTAGTGGTAGGTAACAATTGCAAACTCTTGATTTAGTTTTCAGTTATGCAACACTTAATTTCAACAAGTTCTGCCAAAAAGACCAAGCATTTTGTACACATTTTGTTACCTATTCAAACAGTTAATTTGTTGTAATACCATTGCATATTACTGTTCATCAACAATGGATCTAAAAAAAATCCCCCGAAAATGCTTGATGCCCTCACTATGAAAGCATTTTATCCACATGTCAACATACCTAGTATTTCATCGAAGATTTTATAAAGGCCAGGAACAAAGGTGACATCCCTGCAATTCAGTCCTTCATCTTCATCAAACACCCACATTTGCTAAGAAAAAAGTAATTTTATTTATCTGCTGCAAAATCTTGAGGTACCCAGAAATATATACTATAATCAGTGTATTAATTTTAATGTTTCATGAAAGTCTGATTTGTTAAAAGCATACTTTTAAGTTTTCATAAATGTACAGCCTATTGTGTTCAGATTAATCATAAGTGGTTTGTAATGTATATTTTACAAATTATATTTGTAAAATATAATTTGCCAAGGGAAACCTTAATTATAATTTTGATAGCACATTGCAAAGTACTTTGGGAATCAGGGTAATTTGTCTTTGCCGCAAACAGATTTTTTTGTTTTTTTACCTGAGTTACTCGCTCCACAGATCCAATGTACGAATCAGGTCGAAGCAATATATGCTCCAATTGAGATTTCTTTTGATAGATTCTTTCAACAGATAGCCTCTTCTTTGAATTCTTATTCTTAATGTTCTTCACTTTGGGGTTCACATCCACAACCTCAATGGAAATAAAACAAGAAAAATTGCAAGGAGAAATTCACTGCCTGCCTACCAGTTTGTAACAGGAACCCAGGTGGAACGGCAATACATAGAACATAAATGCCAGAGCTAAATGTTGAACGAACAAGGCAAATTGAAGAGTAAAGAGGTACATGTTTCTGGAGGTCAGCTCCAGATTAAACATTTTAGTTGGCTGGGTATCACAGGGAATATACATTGTACAAAAGCAGCTTCACGTCAAGTTGAAAAGTGTCCAATAGCATATTGCAAAGACAATTCTGTGTCTCGTACTGTCCACATGAAAAGGTCAAATGCAGTCTTATGCTGCTTCTTCTTTCAGGGCTGATTAGTTCAATAGTGATCTCCAGTTCCTCTTTGTGGGACAATGCACAGGGGAAAAAGGACTATTCTTAAGAGTGAGTGATTAAACATCACGCCATTTAAAAGCCCACGTCCCACTGCACCAACGGATGCAAAGAGGATGTAAAACGGACAAAAAAGCTTGGCATCCATTGGAAAACGCGATGCATCCGTTGTGTACTCACTGCGTACGTATTTAATACGCTCTTTCCGTCAAACATCCGTCTACTACTATTTTATCCGCTCAAAAAGTTTTGAGTTGCACAAAACTTTTTGAGCGGATGAACTTTCCACCGCGTACGATGGACATCCGCGACACATACGGGCAACAAACGTTCTATGTCCGTTATCATCTGTTACACTTCCGCTGTATCCTCTCGGCATTCTCTGGACATCCCCTCAACTAACATCTGCTGCAGCTGAAAGCGGAAAGAGGGAGGAAGCGAAAGGTACATGGAACGTCCACACAGGATAAGTAGTAAGGGTAAGTAGCACGGAAATAGAAAAGATGTAAGCGGATGCATCTCGTATATAAAGCATTAAAACGGACAAAATGTTAGTATATGGGATGTATCTCAGATATTTAGGATGTCCGGAGTTTGCCTAGAGTATGTGGAAGGACACCTAGCGGAAAACCGACATTTCCTATAAAAAGGGGGAGGAAATCACCTGGATCTCACTATCAGTCCAGCAGCCGTGGGGTACAGACCTCTTCACCCTTGGTCTTGCTCTTCCACATCATCCATTGATCTCCATCATGGATCATCACACACTCCTTATGGTAGCTGCCATCATTCAACACCAGAACCAAGCCCTCTTCGATTGTTTCACCTTTTCTACGAAAGGAGAAGAAGGAGACGTCCAAGAACTGTGTGGGTCCAACGATGGATCGGGAGAAGAGTGGAGTTTGGACTGTATGACAAGCTGATGGTGGAGCTGAGGAATGAAGACACTCGTGCATTCCAGCACTTCATGAGGATGCCACCAGCCATGCTTGATGAAATTGTGGAGCGTCTGAGACCCAGATTGACCAAGCCGAGCACCAACTTCCGTCCCAGCCTGGAGGTGGCACTGATTCTGTGCCACCTGGCCTCTGGAACCACATACAGAAACATGAAGTATGCCTGGAGGGTGCCACACAACACCATCAGCAAAGTGGTCAGAGAAGTGGTGCAGGCCATCATCGAAGAATACGTGGAGGAGCTCCTCCAGTGCCCCACCACTGAAGAAGGCTGGAGGAAACTTGCAGAACAGTGGTATCAGAGGTGGAACTTTCCCCACACTGTTGGAGCCATAGATGGGAAGCACGTGGCCTGCAAAGCTCCAG